>JAOALB010000055.1:0-12996 GCA_025331125.1 Mycogone perniciosa | reverse complement strand
GGGGGGGGTCGTGTGGTCCGTAAAGTTAGACATCTCGCTGCTTTACATATTTCCATACGAACGCCCACTGTTCCTCCGCGTTTTCTGTCCCCTGTTTAATGTTTAGCTGAGATCACGACCTTGAGGAATTCTGCTTGCCAGCTTTGTTTACCACGTCCTCATCTTTGTGCTTCTCCTTACCTTCGCCTGAACGATTTCCTCTCCCCTTTCCTGTAATGCAGTTTGATCTGAAAAACTATTTCTCTTCATTCACGTCTAATTCCGGCTCGTTAATAACATCAATGCCCAAGCCAGGCGCCATCTTCTGACTAAATATCATGACGGGGACTGGAAAGCTTGCTACACCTGCCACACTGTCCTAGTTAACCAACCACCGAGATTCTTCATGTACACAGCCCGCTTCCACTCGGCATCTTTGATCGTCTCCTTTTTACCATGCATTTCGGTGAACTGGCTATTCCACCATCATCACGGGCTCCACCAAGACAAAAACTGCCACCATGGATGCTTATCAAACTAGGTAGAGTTGTAGCAGAACTCCGTAGCCAGAGGGATAGAAGATTCTGCCATTGCCTTGGTATTTAGAGATTGTTTGCGGCATGGCCTCTCCCTTTGTATTCAAACTCGTACGACACATACCGATCCAGACATCGGTATCAATTCTAAAGCAGAGATAATGCCACTTACCGGACAAGGAGGCTTAGTGGAGTTGGGTAATACTTCTTCACGAGGTCAGACCACATTTCTGGGGCATTAAAATATCCCTCCACTCTCTGAACCCTAAGAGAAGTCTTAAGAACCCTGGAAGCAAGTAAATATGTGTCGTCAGGCTAAGTTTAGTGAGGAATGGCAGCGGTTATCTCAGAGGCGGTGGCGTTGACCCGCTTTGAGAACTTTCAATATTAATCATCTCATGGTGAAGATTTAATATCTGACGAGACATGACAGGTAAAACCCCCCGAACGAAAACGGCCGCTGAAAAGTGGTGCTTTGAGGCTCAGCAACGATTATTCCCGTCCTAGTCAACGCCGAGATGGCGGGGCTCACACTTGTCTTGTAAAGTTAGTGCTAGCAAGTTCCCCGATAAAACGCTGATCCAATACTGCTTCTTATTGCTATAGCTGAGGTCTTCGTAACAGCCAACGGCAAAAACGGCAATAGAAGAATAGAGGAGATCGAACGAGTATGCCTAGATTAAGGGGATAAGACAGATATTAATAGATCGCCTGGGCTGTTTGCGTGTTGAGAATGAGATTACTCGGCCTTTACGGCACTATATTAGGCGATTTAAGAGTTTACAAAATGATTCATGTATTATAAGCAGCTATCTCTGTCCAGGTACTTCAATAAGGATTCGTGTTTCTTTCAGGGTATACAACGGAAAGGCCAGATAATCCAAGGCATGTTATAGAGCTACACTCTAAATTCAAAACGTTCTTCAAGCAGTGTCCAGTACAACCACCTCAGCTTCCGCCTCTCCAATGTTTTCCACTACCAACTTGTCCCCGATATTTACTCCTTCAATAAATGCACCGTCGCCCTCAAGGAGCTCTGCGTCCTCCCGCCCATCAAGCCGGATCTTGGCCTTTCCATTCTTTGTCATGGGTAAGTGTACATAGACCTTCCTCTTGGTCTGTATTACCGCATCCCCTCCTATTTTCCATTCAAACTTGCCCTCGGGTGCAATTATGCCAGCGCCCATGACCAAGTCAGCGTGGATGGGAATGGTGTTTGGAATCACAGGTTCTGCAGCAGCTTCTTCTTGCTTCGTGGCGTCCTCGCCAGCCTTTAGCGGACTCAGGATCTTGACGAAATCCTTCCGTTTGTCCTCATCTGAGAAATTTCGCGTGTGGTAACGTGGGGCCAAGCCCTTCTTCCATGGGAAGGCCCAGATCTGGAGGAAGTGAACCGTGTCCGTTTTGTGCTCGTTCATTTCCGAGTGGGCAATGCCAGTGCCGCCCGTGGTGAACTGCACATCTCCACGGTGCATCCGATAGAACTTATCCGATTGCCCCCCTTCATTGCCCCTTGCAAGCATAGAGTCTCGGTGGGTCAGTTCACCAGACAGGATGTAGCTGAAGATTTCAAAGTCCCGATGAGGATGAGTAGGGAAGCCACTCATAGCTTTCACGCGGTCCTCATTCAAGACTCGTAAAGATCCGAAATGGGTGAACCTTGGGTCGTACCAATCGGAGAAAGAGAAGCTGTGATAGGTGTTGAGCCAGCCATGATCAGAGTGGCCCCTGGTGGCCGAGCGATGAGGGGTGATTTTGGCCTGACGAAGGACTGATTTCGACATGTTTGCAGCAGACTTGATCATAGGCAGATTAGGAGATGTGGAGTTTTTTGTATTTGCGCTGGTATTAGTGGTTTCGTAAAGCAGTGATATATATTTTGTTAGTGGTTGATAGCTGATGAGAAGAATGGAAATTGAAGCAATAAAGATTGCAGACACAAGAGTGAAGCGCGTCATATATACTTGTTTATGGAGAAAGAACCAGAATGTTCGCACTTTGGAAAAGAATAGTAATACATGAGTGATGATGAGTTTTTGGAACCTTTTGAAACCTTTTGAAGCAGTTCTTGTGCCTTACCAAACCATTCCTCAGCATAGGATAATGTTGGCCACAGTCGGATTACATGATGCTTACAGAGAGATATGCAACCCCGCCTGCTGAGAAATTCCACCTTGGCCGATTGGCCTGGGAGAGAGTCACATGCGTAGTCACGTGCGTAGAAAGTGGTCTAGAATTTACTTCGTACAGCAACTTAGCAGGTATTGCTGGTGCCTATTAAAATAAAACAAAAGAGTACAGAATACGAAGCAAATGAAACTTGTATCGATAATACCTTAGTAGTCTCCTACTTCTCACGTTCAGGCATCTCGTATTCGCCGACTAGGGCTGAGCGTTGCGCAAATCAAAATTGAACAACTCAGAGTACTACAAGGACCGGTGTGCCAGTTGGCTGGGCTGATGACGTGACGTGACGACTATTGATGCTTGCTGGCAGTTCTGGTGGACCAACAAGTAAATTCGCGGCCAACAGGGGGAAAGAGAAAAAATAAATTTCTCTCTCACATTATTATTCATGCCTTTCTCAATACCCTTTTCTCTTCTTATACGGAGTATTATTATATTATGTAGACACTGGAAGCTTCTTTACGTGACAGCTCCGTGAGTCGTGGTTGGCTCAGACACCGAACCCTGGTTCCCCCAGCCACCCGCTTCTGCGGGGCGTTCGGCCGTCTGCGCCACCCGTTTGTCCACTGAAGCTTCAGCCCCAGGTCCGAATCAGAACGTCCGGCATTGAGCCCAAAGGGCCAAAGGGTCAGGCCGCAACACTCAACACAACTGCTTTTCAAAGAATTCTCCCTTTGCACATTCAGTCTTACCAGCTTCATTGCATTCATTGTGATTGTGTGAATTGTCTCAAGGTAAGTCAGCGGTTTCTCGCCTGTTTCTAGTCTCTTCCTTGTCCCTCTTCTCCAGTGGGCCAATCCCTGTGCAAGCTCCCGTGTGGGAACTATCGCAGAGCCCTGGTGGCTGGGAGGCTTCACACCCAACCTTCCACTATCCACGACTTCATCCTTCATCCCAGCCTCATGTTTAAAAAAAAAGAACAAGGCCAACCATATTTCACGACTCAGTCTCCTATCATGCACCTTCTCCCCTCTTGCATCACGTTCTGCAGAATCAATTGGCCGATCTTTTCTACTAGTCGAATTGGCTTGCCTGCATTGCATACGGAGTACTTCGTAGAACGCTGCGAGAATGAACTTCCAAAACCTCAACTTTGATCATGTGGAGGCTCCTCCAAACCATCTGACAGAAAATCCTGCCCTAGCATCTTCCACAATACGTCAGCAACCCCGACAGAGTGGCCATCAGGCTCACGGCTCATCAACTCACCAGTCTCTCGCCACCCAGCCCACTGGTGCACCACAAAGGCCTTCAGTTCACTCACACTCACATTCACATTCTACCTCGACAACTTCTGATCTGTACGGCCCGGATCGACTGTTTGCAAATCTGCCCCTGCAGCAGCCCGCAGGGTATCACGCCGCAAGGCCATCAGACAGCTCGGCACACTTCGACGAGGCTCAATTAGCAATGTTCGCCGCCGACAACGCTGCCCGGATGGCCAGCATCAAGGATGAGTTGACCATTGCGGCGGGCAAGGTCACACCAGGCGTTGACGATACACCATACATTCAGTATGCTCTGGAAGCTCTCGTTGGACGCCACGGCGGCTCAGTTCCACGACACCTTGTTTCTGGCTCTTCTGGTGCCGCCCCAGAGAGATATCAGCAGCTACCTCGGAGAGTAGCGGATGAGGGGATGGGCTACCCGCAAGTCGCTCAGCCTGAGTTTACTCATGTCCATGATCCTCCAGCCCAGACGGACAGACCGGTCCAAACACCACGTGTCACAACCCCCCCTCAACCCCCCAGGCCAACCTCTGCCTACCTTGACCCAAATATCCAAACATCAGATCGCTGGGTGCCCGTCACAAAGGACATGCTACAGAGCATAGGCCCGCGAGGGCGGACATATCAACCTCTCACCTTCAAGCCACGAATCCTACGGCCATTCTCCATGATCATTCTGATGACTTTCTGCTTGTTGATGACGGCTGCCCTCATCTTCTCCGCCAGATACTCATATGAGCATTCTGGATTAACGCCATATCCGGGAAGTATATACTCCGGCCAATACTTCCTATTCCGCATCCTGCCACAACTCCTCGCGGCCATCATCTTCATTTTCGCTCAGAGCATTGTTTCAGCTTCTCTTCGAGTGCTTCCATTTACCTCCTTGGCAAATGAAGACCCCCGTGAGAGGTACATGGCGTTGTTTCAAAAGTTATACCCCGTATCGTTTCTGCTGCCTCAACTTGTTGGGCCGTGGCAGCTCAAGGTGTTTGGTGTCGCGACCTGGTTGGCGATTTTCACGATTCCCCTGCAGAGCTCAGCGTTTACGTGCATTTACTTCCATGAGCACTGGATTTGGGCGCCAGTCCAAGGCGTGGTATGGGCCTTGGTTGCTTTGTACATTATGTTGTTTCTCGCAACGGCCATCTTGATGGTCTATTGGTTCGGTCAGTGGACTGGCCTTGTTTGGGACGTCCGATCGATTGGAGACCTTCTGCCCCTGCTAAACCGCAGCAATGGCACGGAAACCTATGGGCGCAGCGAGCTTGCTGAAAACCGCAGTCACTTCAAGGATCAGCTGCGGGAGCGTTGGTTTGATCGGCTCGGATATTGGCGAACAGAGGACATGATTACCGGTGGCATCTGGTACACCATTGGTGCCTCTGGCACCGAGCAGGAGCCAAAGGTAACAACGGAGATGATTGACAGGAAGACGAGCAACGACCCGTCCTTCGATTCTCGAGATATTGCTCCCGTCTCCACCTTCGATCGTGCTCGTGGCAAGTATCTTCCCTGGAGTCTTCGTGATGGCCCGATGTTGGGCTTCGTTGCGGTAACTACTCTGTTGCTGCTGGCCTTTCTCGTCATCTCTTTCCTGCCACAGACGCGAATCGACTCGGGATTTTTCCCAGGACTGACGGCAAAGCCTGATGAATCTGCCTTCTCCGCTGCCAACTTTGTCTTCAGCTTCGTGCCATCTTTTCTGGGCATGATCCTCTTCTTGTGCTTCCAGAGCATCGATCTGACATTGCGAACCCTTCAGCCCTGGGCGGATCTGTATCACGTCAGCGGTTCACCAGCTCGGCGATCTCTCTTAGCTGACTATGCCGCCTGTCTGCCCCTGCAGTCGACCTGGAGGGCCGCCAGGCACGGACACTGGAGAGTAGCAGTTATATCACTCCTGGCAACGTTGTTTGTTTTCATACCTGTTCTCGCTGGCGGGCTCTTTATGGCACTCACTAGTCCTGATGATCAAGTCCGGATGTATCCGAGCATGCCAGTCTTTGGTGTCTTGCTTGCATGCCTGTTCCTCTATGTCGGCGGGCTGTCTCTGATGGTACCTCACCGGAGACAATTCCTACTTCCCCGACCTGTCACGTCCATTGCCGACATCATTAGCTTCTGCTCTGCCACGGAGCTCACGCAGGATGCGGCTTTCCGATCAGTTCGCGGACGAGACGATCTTGAAGGCCGACTAGGTGCCACGCGCGCGGATTCCCGCGATGAGAGCATGTGGTTCTTTGGCATTGTGCCGGGCAAGGATGAGCACCGGATGAGCGTGCGGCGCATGAATCGGTTTACGGAAAAGAAACCTCGATCTATTCGGTCTATGGTTTAATGCCTTCTTGGTAATATGCTATATTTTTCAAGGATGGAGTGATCAACTTGATCTGGAAAGGGGGTCTTGGGCGTTGGGTTGTTTACACAAGCATTCTGAAGCCTAGCTAGCGTTGGAGTTTTCGGCAAACTTGGGGGATTTGATGGTTTATGATGCTAAGCATGATTGCGATTATGATGTATGTATGTATGTGTATGTAGTAATGGGCGATGAGGAAATGTGTGGAATGTTAGATGACTGGAACTGGTATAGGTGTTGAACGGCATGTCAACACGATGCATATTGGAGTTTTGTTTCTGAATCAATCATTCGGACCGGCGAAAATGTCTTGAACTCTTTTTTCTTCTTCAACGTGGTAATACATACATACATGGTGCGTTGTAAACGTCACACAATTCCTTTCTTCATACATACATTTGTAACACATTCCCATCCAATCTCGTTCATTGCCATCCCAACCATAGCTCTCTGGAATGAACCCTGTTCTTCCCCCGCAACTTTTGCTCATGAACAATGTTTGAATCGTTGTTTTATTCTTGCCATCCTAGACCCACGGTGAGATGCTGTTATTCTCTCCAACATAGTAGGGAAAAAAAAGTTAAGGAAAATATCCGATGCAGAATCGTGTAAGTCGTGCGCACATGTGAATCCCTCCCCCCTTTTGTTGCGCCCACTCTTTTTCACCACGCCTCCCCTATATCTTGTCTCTCATATGCATTTCCCCCGTGATACTCGTATGATTATGCAAATTAGACGAGAAGGAAAAATAGTGAATGTGTGTGCCTGTCTGTGTGTAGACTCCTTGAGCTGAAGGATTTGCGAGACTGTAATAAAAAGGAAACAAGAATAAGCAAAAAGAAAAAGGGAGAATGAATGTCACCGGCTCCTTCGGCCGAGCATACGACTCAAAACGTCACTCTGTCGCAATGGAGGTGATGAAGAAACTCCTGCGCTTGAGCGTGTAGGTCGACGTCTCAGCTGTTGAGCAGCGGTAGCAGCGTTGACGGAGGACTGTGCTGCGGCTTTGGCCGCGGAGCGACGGCGGCGGTTATTCTGGTCGCTTTCTCCACGCTTGTGGAAGCGGAAGAAGGACAGGGTAGGAGAGCTTTCGTCGCAGTCTGAGTCGGAGTCGTCATATTCGAAGACAGAGTGCGGCTCTGGTTGTGAAGGGGTTGGTGCAGTCTTGGCCTCCTGAGGTTGTGGCTGACCAGGTAGTGGTAAATGAGTAGCGGATCGAGATGCCCCTGAGTGTATGGGTGGGATTGGCCTGTCGGTTGGTGAAGGGGGTTTTCGATCCATGGGACTTGTTGACCGAGATTCATGAGATGTAGCTGGACGTTGGGCCCGAGGACTTCTTGGCTGATGATTTGTGGATGGAATGGATCGAGGAACAGTAAGTTGAGTGAGATGTTGCGGTTGTGGTGCGAGGAAGCCCTTTTCGCAAGAGTCTGGTCGTTGAAGATTGAATGGCTGTCGTGAGCATGTCCGAGGCGGTATCACGACCTGCTTAGGGAAGGGAGAGTATTTTGGCGTAGGCTTCCGCTGTTGCTCAGGCTGCCCATTAGGCAGCGGCCATGCTTCGCTCTGTTGACGTCCCGGCCCTTGCGGATACCCCTTCATACGCTGAGCAGAGGGGACCAGAGCAGGGTATTGTTTCTTTGGGCTGGTTTCAGGGGCCTTCTTTTGCTCATCGTGACCATGGTGCCAGAAGGTATCCCACAGTTCAGATGCATGTGCATGATACTGGTAATCATCGTCCCCTGACGCTTCAGAGTCTGTTCGGTCGTCAATCAAGCCTGGGGGCGAAGACCCTTCGGAGCCCAGGGATGACCTGTCGTTCAAGCTGTTCGAGGACCTCCGGCTGTTGCATGGTGTAGGGGCGCCTTCATATCGAGGGTATGAGTAGTTGGCAACAGGATAATACTTGGACACAAGCGTGAGCTCGGCCAATCCGTTACGTCGCTCCATAATGTCGTAAGAAAGAAACATCCAATATCCGTTAATGTAATTTTGCTGCAATCGTGAGAGTGCGGTTCATGGATGAGTCTAATGAGGGAGAGGTGGGCGGAAGGCATGATATACAAATATATGCAAGGCCCAACGCACATATTACATATGTCCGAAGAGAAACACAACAACACAGACATGCATACACATCAACTTTTGGCAGTTGAGACATACGTACGTCTGTGGGGCAAACACCGCCTCTCCGGGATAGCGTCGCACATGTCTAGGATGGATGTTGATCAGATGAAGCGCCCTTGACATGGAAGCATTCCTTTGGGCCCCCACAAACACGGCGACAAACTCCCACCCAACGGGGTCATCACCGCCATCCTGTCCTCGTGTATGTAGGTAGCAGTAATAGTAGCAAGCAATCTCTAGAGGATCTAAAAAATAGGCAGTAATATGACTTTGCGGGAGATGGCTGCCGGTGGCTTTGGATGCGCCGGCTTGGCTACTGATACGAATCCAGAAGTCATCTCCATGTCCCGTCTTGGATATACTGTGCAGTGGAGAAATAGAATACTAGATAGCAAACGCCTCAAACTCACTGAATTACAAAGACAGCCGTATCTTGAAGAAAAGCAAGCCGGTCAGCCAGCGACTGAGTGGGGAGGAAACGAGCTATTGAGAGAGACAATCTCCTGCGTCGAAGCTAATAGCGCCTCACTCTGCAGGGCGACGCCATCTCGTCACTTTCAATCCCTCGACCTCCAAACTTTTCGCTTTGGCATGGTTCATTCGGCATCGCCGTGGTATTCTAGAGGTACTGGAGAAAGCTGGCAAACCGTCCTTCGAGAAGGAAAAAAGACTGTGCAGAAGGGCCGACATCAGACTCAACTGTTCGTCATATTCAGCTGGAGGTGGCAGCACAAAGCCTATTCGGCCGAGCAAACAAAGCTGGGCTTCCTCCCTTGTGCTCCCTCAGTGCCAGAGGGCCGGAGATATGACCCCTGTCAAGCTCCCATCGTCCGATGATCGAGGTTTCTCCCCAATCGATCGGTTCCGCTCGATGCGGCGCGGGCTATGCAGGCCGGGGGTTGGTTGATATGTGAGACCTGCAGGTCAGGCCAGACCAGAGAGATGGGACCTCAACACACGGTTTTAGTGTAACTGCCGCGAAAGTCGCCGACACAAGGAGAGGCTACTCCGTAGTCTTGGACCATCTCCCCCTCCGGAAGGCTTGGGTGTGAGCTGTCGATTTCTCTCTGTGGGTTTTGTTTGTGATGTGTGGAGGGCTGGATCCAGTCCCAGTCCGTAGTGCATCCGAGTCTTCTTTCTCAGCTTGCCTCGAATCGGTCTGCTCCTCGATGCACATCCGCGATTCTGAGCGCTATCATGTTACTATTCTTCTGTTTGCATTTTTTTTACTAATAGTACTCATAAGGATACTGTCCTTGTTTGCTCTCTAGTTATCTAATGCTAAGACCCGCCGTCCCGCTCCGCCAAAAAAAAGAAGTCGAGATGAACCCAAGCCATGTCTTTCTATGGCGCGATGAAGGAAAATGTCCGGTCATTCCGATAGTCCTCGGCAGAGCAATGCCACTCCTGCTCCTCCGTATGTGAAAACAAACGCTCTGTAGCAACAGAATCCCACGGAATATGTGCGGATCCTCTGTTTGCTATCTCCTCTCTCCGACTAAATGTTAGTTCCCGCATTGAATCGACAGAATCGGCCCATCACCACGTGCCGCAAGAATGTGAAGCATGCCGTTAGGGATTGATCGCTGCAAAACTGACTTTGCATCTCTATGGCTACCGTTTTGTGCAATGTCGGTATTAATCATCAATCTCAATGTATTAGAGAGCATACAGAAGCGGCAGAGGTGTATGATATTTTTAGTCTTGAGTTCTCCCCACAGAAGTGACTTTCCTGTGGATGCATGCCGCAGGCCTTGATCAAGATGATCAAAACCGAATCACTCACTTGTATATTATAGTAGTATGAAATTATGATTGACATGAGCCTGTTGATTCTAATGCTTGCTTGCATACGAGGAAAAGGCTGCGACAAAGGCACGATGTAATTAGACAGCCAACAAAATTAGGCTCACAGTATTACAATGTGATAATGCTTGAGATGCTATTGTATAAGAAAGCTTTCCCTCCTGATACACCATTCCAGTTTACTTTTTTTCCATGATTTCTTGATTATATTTTCTTGTCCAATAAACTTATTTGTCATGCGTCAGTCAAGGCGATTTTAAGGTGGAATGAAATCTTGCTGGGTGTGTTGTGATACGCACACAAACACCAGAGCCGGGGGACTTGTCTAATATACAAAACCACCCTTACTATAATACGAAATACAAGATATATCTTTAGGGATTCGTGATAGGACACTACGTACGAAGTACTTCGTATGACCTACATGCATGCATTCATCACGTCTTGATACCAGTTGACGCCATCCACCTACCCTACAACACAACTTGGGTGTCTGGAGAAACCATATAGCTGTCGGAAGATTGCCTGCATTTCATCCACTTTCAAGCTATCTTAACTTGCTATGTATTTTGGTCCACAATTATTTCCCCCATGGATTTCAACAATTTTCACGTCATCTGTTCCTTCGAGTGAATATTCAACCCTATTGTTACATACATCATTGTACCTGTTGTGGATATGGCCAACAAAGCCAATGCTTCTCCGCAACTCGTATGCCCCTCGCATTAAGATGAGGGAGCATGACGAATTATGAACACATATTCAAATACTAAGGGAGAAGGGGCACGGCATTATGAAGTAGGGAGTAAATGATGAATTATTAGCGCCAGTAGTGTCCACAGGGCGGCACATTGCCCTTATCATGGTGAATACGAAGAATATCCCAAGCCCAAGCTCAAGTCCATCTCCCATCATACTTACAGCAAACGGTCGCTAGTTCACCGTTTGCTGGTACTCCGTATGCCGGATATAATAATACGACGGACTACGACAGGCTAGGGCAATCACAAGTACGGAGTAGTACGGAGTAGTACGAGGAGTACTCTCTGTACTATGACGCCGTTCGGATGGTCCCAGAGATGGTGAGGAGCTTAATTTTGGGAGGTGTCAATACTCGACAATGATTGGACGCACCATCACAATCAAGGGCCCGACCCGTTGGCTTCCGTCCCTCCCTTCCGGAAGCCTTTGCGCCTTAATCGAAAAAATAAATTAATGAAAGGTGGTATAAAAATGCCGTTTGTCCATGGAGATGCCCCGAAAGAAGTAATACTAGTGTGGAAATTTTGTGTGAGTGAATACGATGGATTCGCCTGTTTGCTGTGCTGTGCATCTGGAAGAATGAGCGACGCGACGCGTGTCAGCCAGAGGGATGGGATGAAATGGACGTGCCACAGTTGGGGGTGAGACGCAACTGTGGCGCACAGCTGTAACTAGCTTTTAGCTAGCTGCACATCAGCAGTCCTGGTACGAAGCCTGCCTCTATTGTCTGCATTGTTACGCACGAATTCCTTGCTTATGCAGATGAATTGCGCAGCAAACAGCGGAGATCTGCCACTGCAACCAACATATGACTTGTATCCGTACTTTTGCTGCCATGCACAGTACCTCCAGTCTCGTCTGACGGATGTGGTGCATTTGCGACGTGGTTGAACGCAGACCGAGACATCACAACCACCTCACTGTGAGATAACCCTTTGTTCAGATATAACAGCCCAATCCGCCTCACCATCTTGACCAGCAAGCAATGCCTCAGCCGGCTAGCGATGTCTTTATCAAACTCTTCAGGTTTGACTGAGGAACCAGACCAGGCGATAGCTCAGATGCCCCTGGAGGTTTAGTCCATATTCTATTACTCCGTACTCTGTACGAATACTACTATTACTATTATCAGCTGTTCCCAACTCGTGGCCTCACCGAATTCGTCCATCCTATCTCGTCCATCTTACAATGGATCCCTGGTTGCTCTTAGCGCCAGTATTACGGAGTACATACTTCGCACTTCGTAAGTCTCGTCTGCTTCCGGTGGATGTAACGCAACAGTTGAGTACCAGGTATGACTGCATTTAGCCGCGTGGGCATGATGTACTTCTCCAGACCCAGTACAATGGACAGTAAGAGTGTGAGATTTGAGATTTGCCGAGCAACTGCTCCATTTACCTAAGCTCAATTCGTGTCGTGTCAGCTGTCGTTCCTCCACCATCCATCCCATAGATCCTTTCTTCACCTCTTACGGAGTACTCGTACGCCTCTCACTCAAAGTTCAACGGCACAGCCTGACCTGTGGGATGACATCGCGGAAGACCGTCTAGACACCCTCTTTGGCCGGCATTGGGCCCCAATATGGTCCTGGCCGCCAGCTTGCAGCCCGAAGCTCCACCGATTTGTGCTTCGCTGGCCGTCGAGTGTTTCTGATCGCCTTTTTGGAGAGCATTCACTGCGCGGCTGCTGTGCGCATCACCCAACCATTGGATCTCTCTCTTGTCGCGCGCAAAGGACGTGAGAGGGCTGTTGGGCCTCGGGGAACCAACCATTGGGAGGGGCTTTTACTTTCTTTTCCTTATTTAATTTTTTGTCCCCTTCTCGTTGGCATCGACTCCTCCGTACACACAGGAGAGGCCGTGCTGGCGACCAGTCTCCCAGGCGCCAATTGCGCGGATAAGGCCGTGGCGTTGCGCCGGGCTTCTCCAGCCCCCCATTTTCCAGCTTTTTCCCTGCCACCACATTTTGACATCACCGGGGGGGGGGGGGCAGTTTGGGGTGTGTGGCGCGC
>JAOALB010000054.1:0-286968 GCA_025331125.1 Mycogone perniciosa | reverse complement strand
CCCCCCCCCGGCGGGGGGGGGCACTTTGCGCTGTCTGTCGCTCCATCGCCCTGCGCTGCTGTGGCCAAAGCCCACGTTCTTCCAACACCTCAACCAGGCATTGGGCCTACGCACCCTGATTTTCTCGCCCTGGAACGACTCTTACGTCTTGGACCCCTTTCCTGCCTCCATTCCGTTTGGTGCAGCACACCACCAAATCTTGCTGTCTAAGCTCCAAGCTTGAGATACAAGATCCAAGTTTCTTGGGCGTTGTCGAAGCACACTGGATGCGACCTGGCCGCTCTCTCCGCTAGCAATCGCAAACGCTCTTCCTCTAACTGACATCACCACCAGCCAGCTCTGGTGGTGATCTATCAACTTGTCAACCTACCCCTCGACCCCAGGCAGCGCCGCAGACCTGTCCCAACGACCTTCAGCTTTTAACGACCGCTACGAGATACACGAGCAAACGCCCTTACCCAAGCAACGCCAGCAGACGACGCTGCTGCATACACCACAGGATCCCATCAGCAGACTCTCTACCCCGTCTTTCCAACAACGAGTCCTCCGTCGAACGCCGAACCTCGATACCTCCCCCAGCCCCGCGCCGCGCCGGGTGCACATTGCTGCAGCCTCAGCTGGCTTCTATCCCAGCATTGTATCTCTAGCCGACGCTTCTGAATCTTCTATCGCTGGGCTTGGACTGTCCTTGTTTGACGGAGCCCGAGATCAAGACGGTCGCCGACGACAGCCGCATAATCCGACCGAGGCGCCCAACGCAGAGTCTTCTGACCCTGTAAACCTCCAGAACCAGCCGAACACCACCGCGGCGCATTCTTCCAATCGCAAGGATCTGCCAGCGGCCCTCCGAATCTCCAAGCATACTCATAGCGCAATACTCTACACCCTTGAGGAGGCGCTGCGACATCCCTATCCCTTCACACCGGATTTCTTTGAGGAAAACGCAAGCATGTCTGACCTGATGACAGGTGGCATCCCTGCCACGTCGAATGGCACCGGCCCAGCAGCCCCTCGTCGCCCGACTGCTGCACCCGCACCAACAAGTTCTCCCTCAGGCATTAGGGGTCCTAGGATGATCATGCAAGAGCGGGCAGCACGAGAGGCACGGCAGAGAGCAGAGGCCGAACAGCAGGCATTGGAACGGACTCGTGCTGAACAGGAGGCGCGCCTGTTGGAAGAAGCGCGACGGAGATCTGGGGAGCGTCGAGCTGCTGGCGTTGCTGCTGGGCAAGACATCACTACCGAGACACAGCAGCCCCTTAGTCCTCGCCAGGGCCAAGGGGTTGCAGAAACATCACAGCCCCCTCGGGGTGCAACCACCCAAACAATACCAACACAACTGCAACATCAACAGCGGCCGTCACACGCCACTGTCAGCCAGCATTCGCCTCCTCAGGTCTTCCAAGCCACAGGTTCGCAGCAACCACAGCGGCCTACTTCTAGTCTTCGTCCTGGCGAGTCGGCGGGTCAAGGTATTGACCCGTCAAAACCGCGAAACTCCTTTCCTCATGCGTTCGAACGGTGGGAAACATTGTCGGCGCATTGGGAGGGATTGACCAGCTATTGGATCCGTAAGCTCGAGCAGAACAAGGATGAAATAAACCGTGATCCCCTGAGTCAGCAATTAGCTCGACAAGTCACCGATCTCTCCGCAGCGGGTGCCAACCTCTTCCACGCTGTGGTCGAGCTACAGCGGCTCCGCGCCAGCTCTGAGCGCAAGTTCCAAAGATGGTTCTTTGAGACGAGAGCCGAGCTTGAGCGCGCCCATGAAGTTAATGCAATGCTGGAGGCCGCTCTGGAGAAGGAGAGGAGAGACCGTGAACAGGCCATTCGCGAGGCCGTTGACCACGAGCGAGGAGTATCCAAGACTCAGAAGCAACTAGTGGAGATGCGAAAAGAACTTTCCATCTCAAAAGAGGAGGCGCGGCGAGCCTGGGAAGAACTCGGGCGGCGCGAGCAAGAGGAGCGTGATAGGACCTTTTCCCTCCAGTCAGGGCATCCTACTATTGTCGGTGGCGTTCAAGTAGTTCCGATGACACAGGGTCCTAGCCGTCATGGCAGCACTCGAGAGCATGCACCCTATCAGGCTGACTATAGGCAACCTTATTCAATCGAGCAAGCCCAAGCAGCTCAAGCTCAGGCCCAGGCCTCACCTACAGCCGGCTCTAGTAGCGCTGGACAATACCAACCTGGCCATCAGGACACTAGCCGTCGTACGGGCGGTGGCTCTGAGGGCGGCTACAGCGAAGGTGAGTACGTTATCGATGCGCAAGGGAACTTCATCCTAGACGTGCACGGAAACAAGATTCCCTTCGCTGCACCGCCCTCTTCGTATACAGGTTCTGATGTGGATCTAGAAGATTATGACACGCCTGCCACCACCAACCCTAGCCAAGAGCCCTCATCATCTGCCCCCCAGGGGCAATGGACTGGTGCTTACTCGCACCCTCAAGACTACACTGGCCAGGGGTATGGGACGCCAGGATGGGAAACAGTGCCACGGCATCATCACCCAACCCGACTGAGCGATGTCATCGAAGAGGAGGATGAGCGGAGTCGAACAAGCGCCAGTCAAGGTCGCATATAGGAATCGGACTGATCAGTCGTTTCTTCAATGACTCCTGTAATTATGAGTCCTTATCTTTCGTTTGGCGCCAGATTGAGCTTATCCTGAACGGGCTGTACTACATTGGGTGGGATTTTCTTGCAAAGCGCGGTGCCCGTTTACGACATCATTTTCCTCCACGTTGATATTTCGACCATTCTGTTACATAGGGCTCGATGACCCGCTATGATTACGGCCCGTCGCACACAAATTGCATTTTGGAACAAAGGGGTTGTTGCTTGGCGCTGTGTTTTTGCTCCTCTTGACGTTTATGAGGCATAATAGGCTCGACAGAAGATATGTCGCCATTGTTCATGGACGCTCCCCCCCTTGGCGCAAGGAATGCGAGATACACAGTTTCTTCTCGTGGGACATGACCTAGAAAAGAAGGCATCAGAGGCTGTGGGTAGATAGATTGGCGATGAGCTGCATTGGCTGGCATGCGAGGTGTTTTTCTCTTTCTTTTTTTTGCTCCAGTTCCTTGTTTTCTTATGCATTGTTCATATTGTTTACGTTCGATTCTGGTTGGCTTTCTTATGGCTCACTCTCACGACAAGCAGGAACGGAGGAGAGACCACACACTCATCAAGTTGTCTTATCCGTCTTTGGTAGTAGATCAAGTCTTGATGGTGCTTAATGTTTGCTGGTAAACTCGCTTGCTTAAGGAGGGCGTATTGTTTGCTCGCTGGCAGCGGGGAGTTTGGAGGAGATGAAGATGACGAAATTCCGTTGGGAGTCTGCGGGAAACAGGAGAGGGAGTTGGATGCAAGTTCTCACTCACGTGTATTCATGTAAAATGGCCTTGACGTTTATTCTTACGGTATGATTTTGTTACTTTTTGCGAACTGACACTTTCTTTTGGGGCTCTTGTTAGGGGTAAGGTGAAAATAGAAGATATACAAAATTCCGCTCCTAAAGGCAGTTAATATGCGGCAAAAAAACATATAATTGCCAGTGTTGACCAGTAGTTACCTACAGGTACTTGACTGCTCATTTACGTTTTATTAGCGTACTTGGAAAAAAGTAAATAAAGTCCTATATTGCTCCAAACATAGCTATGAACTTCGTTATCAAAACTTTACGACTATTTTTATAATATTATATTATTATGAAATTATTCAGTTCATTATAAAGCTCTTATTATTATTTTAAAATAATACCTTCAGCTACGACACTTACATATATAAATACCCTATCCCCATCACCGACCAAAGCAGTTCCATCTTCCTTACTCATCCTTACTCGTATAATGGAGATTAAGAGCCTCTCCACAGAAATCCTTAGCCTCATCATGGGCCATCTGCCCGAGCCTGATGACGATACAGATCCAGACACGGAGACCAATTTCCAGGACGTGTATAACGCCCGCCAGGTCTGCCGGCAATGGAACGAAGTCGCCAGTCAATATGTTTTCAAGACAGTCTCTCTGAAGCACACCGATGAAGCCTTCACTGTCTGGAACGACATGCTAGATAATGAAATGATTAGAAACGTCGCTCAGCACGCTGTTCTTCACAGCAGTGCGGATGACTTTTTGGAGCGTGATTACGAGGATTGGATGGTGTGGGAGCAGGGTGAATGGGAGGAATTCACTGATTCCATTGCTCGAATCTCAGAACTGAAGAACCTCAAGTCGCTGTATCTGCGCTTTTCCAAATACTGCTGGGGCGTGGAAAACAATGGTGATTGGGATACTCATGTCGAGAAGATGGCACCGCGCCGATACTTCCTCGAGGCCGTCTTTAAGGCTATGATAGACCGTACCCGCGACAAGGACTCTCGCACGATTCGATCTTTGACCATTGAGAACCTACAGAATCTGCCCATACCAGACATGATCGCGTCGGACTTGTTCAAGGAAGCGACCAGGGATATCAACCAGCTGAACCTCATGATCCAGGAAGAGCACAACGAGCATGGCCCTGATCAAGACTTGGAGCGTATTGAACGCAGACCTTTGAGCCCTTTTTGCAAAATATCATGCTCCCTGCTTTCGCAGAGAGGCTCACCTCGTTGACACTGTATTTTCAGACAACGTGGGGTGTCGCGCCCGGCACATTTGATGGCCATGGTCTTGTCTTCCCCCATCTCAAGACATTGGTGTTGGGCAACTTCCTGATGGCACATCACAACCAATTTGATTGGCTGCTGTCGTCAACTTTACTGCAGTCACTGCGTCTAGACAACTGCTATATTTGCACCCACATTGAGGTGAACCATCAGTTGGTAGAGGAATGGAAGATCCCTATGCACGACTGGGTTCAGCAACCCGACTGGGCCTTCGGTATCGGCTCCACAAACGGTTCTCCTTACACATTCTCCGGCACATGGGGACAGGTCTTGGATAAGATACGCACCTCGGTGCTACACCTAGTAGACTTCTGTTTACATCACAGCGAATACGGCCTCACCTACAAGCGTCCGGAGTGGTTGACCAACGAGCTTTCTGAAGAACGCTATGTCGCTGCGTGTATTGGGAACTCACCCACTAGCTGTCGGATGCGTGACTTTGGGGGGAATGTGAATAGAGCTATCCGGATGATTGATCCCGCCAAAGACCGCCTGGAAGATGACAGTCGGGCATTGGAGGAGTTGAATCAGGCAATTGCCGAGCGGAGAAGGCTGCTTTGAGACGTGTATTGGAAGCTCGCTGTTCACGAAAGCGGCGATATTTTGATATAGTATCGCAGATATTTCAGATATATAAAAACCTTCTATATGCTTAATAGCCGCTGTGCAGAGTACTGAATTTCCAACTCGAGGACTCTGTGAAGCCATAAACGGACAATCGGAAGGCATCGTAAGACCAGAAGTGTACAGAATACACTCTTTCGACATCGGCTTGCACTGTCCAAGTGTTTGCCGTGAAGGCAATGGTTTTAGTCAAATGCAATGACATTAAATATTAGGTATCTTAAAGAATCAGGTTCCCCGATGATGAGTGTCCGATGTCGGATGTCTAATATAAAAAACATTAATACGGTTAAGAATGGTATTATCTTATGACTACCTATACTTCGTATGGCAAGTGTATATCTAAACTGTTGGTTCAGTCACTTCTGAATGGAACCGCAAGACGCAAAAGATGGTGCGCCCCGAACTAACATTTACTCGCTTCATCGATTCACGGAATGAAGATATATATCATGGTAGGATTATCCTTGGTATGAACAAGCAGTTGCATCCGATATGGTGTAGTGGCTAACATCGCTCGCTCTCATCCAAGTGCCGAGCAGCCCTGGGTTCGATTCCCAGTATCGGAGCTCAATTTCTCTTTTTGCATCTTTGATCATATCGATTTCGCTTTTTTGTCATCCTTTTTGCTTGCCATTGTTACTATGTATGTATGGATGTATGAAGAAGTTGATGTGCGGTTTTGTTGGCAACTTTATCCACAAGGTGTTCAACTTTTGTACTATTTCTAGCGTTGCATTTGTCCAGGAGATAATCTCATGCAGTCAAGTGTATCAAGATGAATGAATATCGAGTGACATTTCCCCCCCTAATTCCGCAGGAAAGCATCCTCCTCAGCTTCTCCTATTCATCAATCTCATCCATATCAACAGCACATAAAAGGCAGGGAGGCCCTCTAGTTCGCCGAGGATCAACTTCTAGATCTCCCCGTACGTTGTAATACCATCACTGACGGTCTTCCTCCTTGCCACCTCGATCTCCTCCAGCTTAAAGTCGGCACCCTCAGCCAAGATGCGGCTTCTGTGCCATGGTCCGACAAACATGCCCTCTGGATCAGCTCCGTCTCTGATCCTCCGGAAGTCATCGAGGTTCTGACCGTAGAATGTCTCAATCTCTGGGCGGTGGGTTTCAAAGTTCTTCGCCCAGTGGGGGCGGCCTCCCATGTCCTTCATGAGCCACTCAAAGGCCTCGTAGTACCGCGCTCGGCAAGGCGGGTCGCGCCAGTAAGGCCTGTACAGAGTGGCGTTGAGGTAGAGTGTTGGCCCATCGTGGGCAGTTGGGTCGAGGAAAGGACGGGCGTTGGAGGTGAGGGTTGTGTCGCTGACGCGGACTTCGACGGGGGCGTGGACATAGAGTCCCTCGGCAGAGAAGGGGATGTTGTGGGGGACGTAGTCTGGGTCGTTGGGGGTGAGGTTATTGAGCCAGGAAGAGAGCCTGCGGAGGGCCTCGGGGCCTTTGTGCAAGGGGATGGCCCATTCGTTGACGAATTGGGAGTAGAGGCAGTTCATGAGGAGGGCTTTGCGGCTTGGTTGGATAGCAGCTGTGGTTGAGCCGTTGGGGAAGCCGTATTGCATGCCGAAGACGAACCATTCGACCCAGGGCAGGATACGAGGGGCATACTGTGCAAGGTAGAGGAGGTTGTGGTAGACATAGTAGCCTAGAGAGCCATCATAGTAGCTCATGGGGGGATCGACGTGTGGTTCTGTGGTCTTCTCTGCTTGCCAGACGACAGCGCGACGAGTGTAGGGGAACCACCATACTCGAACAAACTCGCTTCGGGTCCAGAGGTCTTTTGACCAAGTGTCTAACACTTTAGTATCGGCGTCGATAGTTTGCTTCCACTTAAGGGTGAAAGCCGGCACACCGCGGAATGTGACCTCGGTGATGATGCCTAGAGCACCGAGTGAGAGGAGAGCAGCTCGGAATAGCTCGGAATTCTCGTCCTTGGAGCAGGATTGGGTAGTGCCGTTGGCGAGAGTAATCTTCAGAGCGAGGATGTCCTCGGACATGAGACCATGGTAGAGAGTGCTACCATGCGTGCCCGTGGATATGGCGCCGGCAATGGATTGCTGGTTTATACTGCCCAGGTTCGGCATCGCAAGGCCATGTCGCTCCAGCTCCTCGCACAGGGCATACAGGCGGATGCCGCTCTGCATCACCACGACTCCGGTCTCTTTATCCACCGAGAGGATCTTGTTGTAGTTGTCCAGATTCACCAGCCAGCTCGAGGTACAGGTGATGTTGGATGGCGAGTGGCCGCACCCAGTGGTGGCGATGCGGCGGCGACATGTCCGCGCCAGATTCACGGCCTTCTCGACTTCAGCGAGCGACTCGGGCTGAATATACAGCTCGGGGAGAGAGGAGAATGTGCGCGCCCAGGTGCGGTGGACATGATTTGTGCGTGCGCGGAAAGGAATATTGTCCTCGCTTTGGCCCTGGAGCTCAGCGGCCACGAGAGGATGCATGATGATGATGCCCCTCGCTTCGATTGCGGGATCTTTTTTCTTTCTTTTTTCCCTGAGGGCACTGTATGAAAGCAATAGGTTGACAAGGCGGCTCTCTCAATGCTTCATATGGGACGCTCAACGTCTAGGCTATGGCTGCCACGAGGAGTCATTTTGTTTGAAAGGAAAGAAAAGGTTGCGATATTGATTGATACAGATTGCGACATATCTAGCCATTGACGTCTAGATCTGATAAGGGCCTGCATCAGCGCTAGTTGTACAGATGGTCGAGCTAAGTCGTGTGCAGATTTGCGTCAAGATGAATTGAATGAAATGGCAAGTGGAAGAAATGCTTGAATTCAGGTGATCCTCCGTAAACTTGTGTATGAACACCTTGGGGCAGAAAGGTAGAAAGAGCTTGAAGAAATGATTGAGTCTTGGTAAAGAGATCTCAGACCGAGAGTACAAGTACTAGCCACAAAACCACCTGTGGCGTTGTCTCAGCCCGGTTTAGTGGTTGACTCTCTAGGGTAGCTACCTGTATTAATACCTCGCAACATTGTGCTGAAGCAGCGAACGGTGCCAAGGCACAACTTCATGTTGATCAAAAATAATGTCGACATAAACCTGAACGCCTTACCCTGACAAATGACCTCGGCCCCTTTGAGTGCGAGCTGGGCTGAGACATGCAGACCCATTAAGCAGGCTGTCAAGAGACAGCTGCACGACCTAGCGACCTTTGTGGTTAAGATGTCGACAATCTTACCCATTGGTATTACTGATTGAGGGATGACGGGAAATGGAACACTGACCGGGAGCCTATTGACTCAGGCCTACTCAAGCCATTCTACCCAACGAGGAAAGGTATTAATAGTAAAAGACGTGGCTGCCCGTACTCGTGATTTAAAATGGTTAGGGCCAGCGGCGAGTATTGACATCCCGGATTGCCCAGCCCCTATTCCAATGTTACTGTGATGGCAGCATATGTCTTTCCTCGGACTTTATGCTCCAGTGCAGTGGGGTGCGTGGAAGGGCAGTTTTTGGCGTCGACTAGATGTCTCACGCTCTTGTTATTGTTGGAGATCGCCGATCAGCAGGGAGCTGGAAATTACGATACAGATCTACTCGTACGTGTAGTTCGTAGTTCGTAAAATTAAGCGGATTATACGTATATTGTTTCTGGGCCGCATGAATTATATATCCGCCAAAGAGACTAGGAAAGATATCAGAGATATAGTCAGAGATATAGCCAGAGATATAGCCAGAGATTTAGCCAGAGAAGTGAGTAGGGCCGCAATCATCATGTCTGTAGTCCCCTATGTTGTGTGATGTCCATTTCCTACACAACGCATTACGTGACACATCGACTACCATGTACTCCGTATGTAAAAAAACTATGTAGTTGCCCCTACAGATTGTTTCAAAATGCACATCTACACTACTGCAGTTTAGCCACTTGTGTCTATACTTGCTTCTGATGGAGGAAAAGCGGTATCCGAATCCTCTCTCATTGTGTATGGCCTCACCGCGAGTTTGGAATGAGATATGAGTATAAGTAGTCATCTCATGCCCCTCAAATCCCAGAAGATCCAACACACTCAACACGCTCTGGACTCGTTTCACAGTCAGAGATTCTGATCACTAAATACCAACCATGCGTTTCTTCACCATTCTGCCTTTCGCCTTTGCCATCTTGGCATCCGCTCAAGATGAAAGCGACCTAGTTCTGGTACTGTCAAATCTGTTCCGTCATATTGGTTTCATTTCTCGCTGACCGAGACTCAAAACAAACAGGGCACTGTCTTTACCCATGAGGATTACAAGGGAGGAGAGACCAACTTGACTGAGGATTGCACCCTGCTTGACTTCATACACATGTAAGTACCGAGTTCTGGATGGGATGGATTTCCCCACAATCTAACCATGTCAACAGTGGCTCTATCCTCCTGCCCCAGCCGCATGATGGGAACACTATTAAATGCTTCTTATATGAGTGAGTTTAATTGCCTGCACGTGTTTCTCATCCGCGGTGACTAATTTCTTTTTTCCCTTTTTCAAGGGACGAAAACTGCAAGACGCTGGTGAAGTCTTATGATGCCAGCGAACCAAGCATCTCAACTGAAATTGCGGATCAAGTTATGTCGGGTGATTGTTCGCTTTTCTGATCATGGAAGTAACTCTTAAGGGAACATGAGTCGTTCAGTTGATGTCATTTTTGGCTAAGGATTAGAGGACGGGTGGATTCTCCTGTAGTTGTACGTAGGCTTATCTACTTCTATGCAAAGTTGATCGAGATTGTATCGGCGCTAGCATTACTATTGAGACAGCTGGGATTAGGCTTGGATGCCTCTGCTACAGAGCATGGAGTTAACATAGTGCTACCAAAACCGTTGTCACAGTCATCGTCCACGGGTTCGACTTCAGATATGTGATCCATTCAAAAGTGTCATCATCACCGCCTGACTCGGCCTTCCCCTGTACCGGCTCTTGTATCTCAGAAACAACATATATCTAATACACAACAATCTGTTCCTTAATAAAATATTGGCTTACTGACCAGAAATGAGCAAAAGAAGGGGGAAAAAAACTTAGGCCTATATACACAGTAAGCCGGATCTCACTGGAAAGAGCGTTTCATTGTATAAGGATACATGTCTCCCCATTAGGCAAGGGGGCGTTTTGCCCTTGTGAGTTTTTGGCAGCCGCCATATCACAGCCTGCAGTCAAACTAAGAACTCTCGATAGTGGCTCCATCCAAGTATTGTACAACAAAGGAGACACCATCAGATGCTTTCTGTATAAGTACATATCCCCCCCCCCTTGTTTTTTTATCTTACAGCGGTTCATTGAATCCGTTCATCGACTGGTTACTTTTCCGGTGGAGGGACACTGTCGTCCGAACGTGTTGGCAAGGTACGATAAAAGCCAAGCAAGTATCCCATCGCAAGTAGCGGATTTGGCTCGATTTGCCAAATGCTACTATATTTACTAGGGTGGGTGCAAGGCTTAGCTTGGGGGAAGATTAGCCGGGCAAATGATGTTGCTGGGCTGTTATGGATGGCAATCCGAGGCGAGGGCTTGATACATTCGATCCATGTAGCACCTACAATCAGTGCATCTGGCACACAATGGAAGATCAATCACTGTCTACCAAGTCTAGGGGCTGACTTGAGTTGTATTTTCACGCAAAACCACTCGTAGTTCGTAGTTTGCTTAACAATGGATTGTCAGCTTACAACAACTTGTAGGCAGGTACCTTCACGAATTATTGTTAAATGCAATATAACCTGCACTATCAGCTACAGTTGCTGAAGTGTACACTTCACTTTTGCCGACCTGATATAACGGTTTGACAGTTATAAACTTTGACTGCTTAGAACATACACGGAAGAAGAAACCAGGCGGCGAACGCATCCGGCAGATCCGGGACATACATGTGATCTCTTACTTCAGACATGCTGGGATTCTTTGGATGCATTGGCCGAGCTGCTTCAAGATTCTGAGCCTCCTTGAAAGGCATGTGGAGGTGGCGACTGTGGTGGAGCTCATACTTTAAGCTTGATTATCAAGGTTATTCCCAGGTTCAAAAGGACCCTCAGAACCCCACAGTCCCGGCAGGCCCGTTGGGGTGTTAAATGGCTTTGTATTTGAGTAAGTTTCCGTTTGTCTGTCTGTCTCTTGGAAATAATAAGTTTCTTTTCTCTCTTTCCCCGGTCACTACCAATTTGCCAATTATGTGATTAGTGTTAGCCTTTTATAACCACCCGTTAAGCATGCAACCTAATGGACATTGCCACCAAAGCCAATTGGGTCTCTTATTTTCATCCTTTTTTTTATCAAATGATGTCAATGGTATGCATTTCATGTCATCTGCTGTTTGCTTGATAAGATGTAATAGAATGCTCTCAGCCACTAACAAGCCACAAGCCCGCTTGGCTAAGCGGTATAGCGTGTCACTAGTACTTCCTGGACATGACAAGGTGATCAGTTCGACTCTGATAGTGGGCATTCTCTTTTTGCTAGTTGGAACTTCTGTCCTTTTTTTTTCAGGATTTATTACTCCGTAGTGTGGTGGTATAAAGCAGTTCATTCTACCCCACGCAATAGTGCTTACTATTGCGACCTATCTATAGTTTTGTCAAACTCGGTAATGGATCCGTAGCCGGATCTGTCATCATCGGCTCTTATTCCAACTAGTAACAGTAGTACTATTACTACCACGGCCGGATCCGTCAAAATCACAGATTGTTTTAGGTATCGGTAGGTAATCATAGATCCTAGATCCCAAAGTTCAACCTCTCGGGTCCGAGTGGGCCTTTGGGGGAGTCCTTAGGGTGGAATTCCAAGTCATCTCAAGATTTGTTGAGTAATGAACTATTTATGTTATATGTATCTTTTACATAAAGTACTGGGTGCACTGATTGTCTTTACTTTTGCAAAACCCTTTATTCCTTTTTTCTAAAGTAACCCAGAGCTACCCTATTTAGTTAGATCCGAGAGTTTGGACTGGAATTGAGGCCTAAAACTACATTCCCCAAACAGCAACTATCTGATTGGCAACAGCTTGTCAGCAGCCTGTCAGCAAAATTCCTTAATTCAGTCATTGTCATGGTTATATATACTACCCTCAAACTGCTGTTGTGTGATCAACATCTTTCCTTTCCACCTCGTCTTTATCTGCAAAATCATAATGGGATGTATTTCTGTCGAGACTTGACTTGAGCGATGAACAATCTCACCCAATATACCCGATACCAATAATCAGTCCACCACCTGTCACTGCCAAAAACGATTTGCTCCAATATCCTAGATTTCAACAACCAGAGGGTCCTCTCCCCGAAGGCTTCTCCAGTTGTTGGCTGCAGCAATGACATCTGAACACCCCTGTAGCAGAAACCCCCATTTACTCACAAACCTATCTGTAAGCTCCCACCCACTTACATCCCACGGATCTGACCAGGAAACGACACCCAATTCTCCCGATTTGGTATATTCCTCTATTGCGGGGGTTCCATTGCCATCCAGTATCATGTTGCGGGTTTCCTCGTCAGCTGGGGTGCAATGGAAGTCCTCAAAGATATTGCCAGTCAGATCCATTAGCAAGTCTTCCTCGTTGATGTTATATTCTTCCAGTGCTAATATGAGATTGTCTCGCATCTGCGCTGAGGGGAACAGGTCTATCCATGCAAGATGTGGGACTTGTTCCTGTAGCTTTGTGGGTATGAGCGACGGTGGGAGAGCGAGAGTTCCATCGATATTTGATGGGACTACCGTGGCATTAGATAATGCCAAGATGCGACGGCCCGAGCAGCAATCATCGGCAGGAGGAATTATGGTGCGTATTATCAAGTAGTTTGTGACAATGGCCCGGGAAACGTTGAGCCCGATGACGTGAAGGAGCTGGTGATCGCGAGTCAAGGGGAAATGAGTGTCGTCCGAGCAAGTAGATAGCGCTGAGGAGGTGGTGGAGGAGATAGCTGAACAGGGAGCTGCAGAGATAGCTGTGGATGTGGTCGCATTGGGTTTGGATTGGATGGTCAACTGATGATGGAACTGAGCTGATGGTGGGAAAGAGCACGCCATCGACTCCGTTGATTCATCGCCGTCTTTCAGCTCTTGTTCTTTCATAAGACCAAGCCTTTGCCGCCGACCTGATGCATTCACCATTGGTCAGTCTCGACGGGATCTAAGCAGAGTCCGGAGGTAGATGTCATCTCTTACGCAACGCCCTCTGGTTTAGCCGGTTCTGTCTTCTCCTCCGTTCCTTGGAATCCTTGAGCCCTGTCCAGTCGTCATTTTCATCAATCTCCTACGGGAACACAAGAACGTTCCGTTAGTATGCTTGTAATGCCTTGCAGATGCATGATCAAAAGGTGGGAGGGTGGCTGACCCCATCATTCTCGGGCACGAGCCGAAAGGTACGGAACGAGGCCATAGCTGAAACGGATTGCAGATTCTTTTCCCAATATTCCAGGGTATCACCCAACACAACGGTTGATGAATAGGTAGGAAAGTAAGTTAAGACTCTGGGATGCACATCTCTGGCTGACTGACTCTGGACTAATAGGGAAACTCGGCGGTGGAGTTCGGAGAAAGAAAGAAGCGACACTAATGTAGAGTGCTGACAAAGCTAGGAAGCTTTGAGTATGGGCTGAGATGCAGCCACGGCAATTCGGGTCAATGCCGACAAGGTGCTGACGATCGAATCCCGTCTCCGAATCCGTGTCTGGATGGCTGACAAGCCTAAACTTAAACGGGAGCCCGGCGATAGGAGACAAAGAAAGGCTTCCTCCGCATTGGGCTTCAGTCAATATAGTTTCGGGCCATTGCTGCTAATGTCTCAGTTTACATTCCAGTTGGCACGCAACGATGGTACTCTCCGCCGTCCGTCTCTGTTTTCGGACTCCTCCTCATACCGAACAGAATGCATATATATAATGACTACCAGCAGGGCCAAGAGCCAAGAAGGACTCAGCACTCCATTCATTGCCTATCTGAGTTTACAGCAACCTGAGAACACACTTCACCAAGAACACTCTGCCAAGATATAACACACACACACACACACATATATATATATATAGGATCTATCCACTATCGAATCGACTTCAAAATGTCAGTCATTTGGGGCATGCTTCGAAACCGCTGGTCAGCTCCCAGCCTCAAAACCCTGCAAGCACTCCCCATAGCCGGCCGGACAGTCATCATCATCGGTGCCAGTGGTGGTCTCGGACTCGAAGCCGCTCGTCACTATGTCCGTCTCGGTGCTTCGCGCGTCATATTGGGTGTCCGATCGCAGAAGAAGGGTGACGATGCAAAGCGCTACATTCTCGACAACCTCCCCCAAGAGGAGACCAAGTCTTGCGCCATCGACGTCTGGATGATCGACCTCGCATCCTTCGAATCAGTTCAGGCTTTTGCAACCAAAGCTGTGAACGAACTACCAAGGATTGACATTGCCCTCCTCAATGCTGCCGTGTCCAAGGGTAAATATGAAACCACAAAGGATGGTTGGGAAGAGAGCTTGCAAGTCAACGTGCTGTCTCCAACTCTCTTGGCCTTGCTTCTTCTTCCCAAATTGAGGCAGTCAGCACGACCGGACTGGACACCTCGGCTGAACATTGTTGCATCAAGGCAGCATGCCGCAGTCCCAGAGGGAGAACCGTGGCAAACCTCACCGAATATCATGAAGACGCTCAACAGAGAGGACGAATTCGGCAAGTTTGCTGATAGATATGGAGTCTCAAAGCTCCTGGTGATATATGCTGCTAGAGAGATTGCGAACCTGTCCGCGACGGCTGGGGGCAAACCCCAAGTCATCGTCAGCTACTCGTGCCCCGGAGCATGCATATCTAATCTGGCCCAAGACTGGCAGACCCCAGTTCAAAAGGTTGCACTTGCGGTTACACATGCCACCATCTGCAAAACGACGGAGGAGGGATCCAGAACGTTGGTGTATGCCACCGGTCTTGATAAAGAGAGCCACGGGCGGTTCGTTCACAGAGACAGACTTGCCGAGTAAGGATCACCCTGATCACACCCATCATTCACTAATATTGGCTAACATGCACCACAGACCTGGCACCTTGGTAACGAATGCGGCAGGGCGAAAGATGCAGGCTCAGGTTTGGAGCGAGATTCTGCAAACAATTTCGCCGTATGGAATCGATGTTGAAGCCCACAGCCGAAGGATTTGATCCGGGGACTCATCAGGACCCAGCTGCAAGATGAGATGGCACTGGGTAGTTTTTAGACACCACTAGACTAATTTTCTCTTTGTTTTTGTTATTTTTCTTGTTTCTAAGATTGTCAGGGAAATATGTTGACTTATCCTGGAACACTAATACTAGATACATGGTGTTGATTGGGAGCATTCTTCATATTTGGGTCTTGGATGGAACAGGCACACGTTTAAGACAGCTGTACTTCGCTTGATTTAACACCATTGGCGCTATCGTTTTCTATTTTGACCAGGACTTTTCGAGTACTAAAGTGAAACACATTCTTGCAACATTGCACTGATCCGCTTACCTGTGACATATGAACCCCTGACTTCCATTCAACCTCCCTGCTAGCATCATCCTAAATTTAGTCCATCTCCACTAGAGACACCTGGAGGATATCCTCATGCATCTTTTCTTCGATCAGATTGACCATTTGTGCGTTTCCCCAGAGATGAGCGACAGCGAGTTGGTGGTTGGTTACTGACACTCTACCCGTGTGAAGAAACAACTTCACTGAATCAATGTCTCCGCTCCGTATGGCATAATCTATTGGAGCGTTGTCGCATTTGCTCTTTGCGTTTAAATCGACATGTTCACTTGTCACTAGTTGTGTGATGATGGACATGGCCTCCTTCTTCCTGCCTGAGATCGGCTCGGACAAAGCAATCATTAATGGCGTTATACCCCATTCATCTTTCTCGTCTGGCTTGACGTTCTTCATCGATAGGAGAAATTCCGCCATTTCGTATGAGCTGTCCCATATCAAGGCGAGATGGAGGGGCGTCTCGCCTCGTACATTCGTCAGATTGGGGTCTACACGACCCGAGTCCAACAACAGCCTCGCAATGTTCACATAGGGCCCCATCACCGCCTCCATCAAGGGTGTGTAATTTCGACTATTCTGACAGTTTACGTCGACTCTGTTGTCATTCAGCAGTAGTCGCACGATCTCCTCGTGGCCGTTTTCTGCAGCGAGTGCTAGTGGTGTTTGTCGTCCGTCAATATGATAATCAGGCAAAGCACCATGAGCTAGCAATAGCCTCACAACCTCAATGCTACCGTTCTCTGCGGCAATCTGGAGTGGTGTGCCAGTGGAACCTTCTACGTCTGCTTCTGCTCCATGAGAGAGCAACAACTCAACCATTTCAGCACTACACAATTGTGCAGCGCCGTGTAACGCCGTGATGCCATCCCAATCAGCTACATTCGGGTTAACATGGTATTCAGTTAGTAGAAGTTTGCAGGCCTCAAAATGCCCCAGTAGCGTTGTTAGGATGAGCGGTGCATCGCCGTCGTCATTTTGCCTTGCTTCTGGGTCTGCGCCATTGTCAATAAGAAGCCGCATCATGGCGACATCTCCAAACGCCGATGCATGAAACAGATCGTGCGAGAGTTCGTCTCTTTTTATCATGTAGCTCCTGACATCCTCAAACTTGAGCATCCGCGCTACAAGGCCTCTATAAGAACGACGGACAGCAAAAGTGAGCACCTGGGACCATAGATACTCTGGTGCGTAAGATATAATATTCCGTCGGATTGGCGAATCATTTGCTATTTCAGTAGCGGCTTGTAAGATTTGATTCACTGTCTTTTTGTCGTTTCTTTGGGCGGCATACTCAAGTGCTGAAAGTCCCCCGAACTTGATGTTATGCAAAATACACCTGTCTCGTAATGGGCGAGAGAGGCGAAGCCGGTGCTTTCTGTCACCCGTGCGTAGGATTAGACACTTGGGTTCTATCAGAAGTAAGTTGTAAATGTCTTGAGGCTCGAGCTGCTCTAAGATGATCATGAGAAGCTCGAATGGTAGTCTGAGGAGGGAGTTGTCCGATTTCGTCCACGAACCGATGGGGAGAGTTGACAACATTTTGTTTCGTTCGTAGTAAATATGTGGGAACAGTTCTTGCAGATGTTGTGGTTGCAATGTAATAAATGTGGGAGTTCTGTCTCGTTGTTTGTTTGAGATGTGGAGTGCTTGGTGGCCGGCTCCAACATTCTTCTTATACCTACTCCCCAAGAACTGTTCTTTGAACCGAAGAGTATTTCTTGGACATCTGTTCAGACACCAAATCGGGTCTCAGCAAAACAATGTCCTTTGTCGTGAGACATAGCCATACTAATACCCCGAACAAGACTGCACATTGTGCAGCGTCAATGGAGCCCGAGACAAGTATTGAACAAATCTGCTGCTGGAAATTTGTACAAAGTATTAAGCGGCCTCCAAAAAACCCTTTCATGGGATTGTTCTCATGGTTTAGATCATACAAAGTCGGCGAGCCGCCATTCTGAAAGAACATGATAATGCCACTGTTCATTCTGGGCACCTTGTCCCCGTTTTTCAGCATCGAGCAGACCATGTTGATCGAACCGCCTAAGTAACCAAATCCGGTTATGAGGCTGGCTTTATTTTATCCAGCATTTTTTCTCAGCACCTTTCGCTTAGCTCCAGATTTTCCCCAAGCTCCTCGATATGAGGGCGTGATCTTGTCGAATTGCCATGGCCAGTTTACCGCGTACTTTTAGGCCATTCATCAGTATGATATAAGGCACACGTCAAGGAGAGAGAAATGAGTCTCACGAAGAATGGCTGCTCGTCGTAAAGAATACCGTCAGGGTCATTAGCCAGCACTACGGTATTAAGGAACTATCCACCAATTCGACTTTACAATTGGTGATGAAGGTGTTCAATGGCACTCAAGCAAGGTGTTGATGGCTCCAAGAGTTGATATGATCAGGTCCAAGAAGGTGCCCTACAATGCACGTAAACTAGGGACGAACGAGTCCTGTACTTTTACGATACGCAATTAATAATATACAATGCATAATAGGATAACCATCATCAACTACTTCGCACATGTGGGCAATAGCCGGTCTCTTAGAAGAACCCGAGAGGCAGTGCAGGAAATGTATCGGATCAGGGTACGAAGTACCTCGCCCGCCTAAGCCTCCGAGCAACGTCATCATCAGACATCATGGATACGTCCTCAGGCTCGTATCCCATTAGAAAGCGAAGTAATAAATGCTTGATGGTTCTACGCGATCGGAGCCTCGGAGGGCGTGTTGAGATGCAAAGTAGAAGACTTTTGGTTACCAAGGGAATGGTAACTGAAGCGCTACTGAACTTAGTACCTCTACAGGTGAGGGGCTCCTTATCTACTATCTAGGTGGGTAGTTTAGTCCAGGTACTACTCAGTACTCCGTATTGTGGTGGATTTCCCCGCTGAATCGGCAAATGACTAAGCCACAGTTAGCCGTCTCTTTTGTTCCAGCGTGTCCGTGACCTTCGCGCGCTCTCTTGATTGGAGAGAAACGTCATTCGAGCTGGACCGTTTCCATCTCCAGAAGAGACCAGCCATCCCGCTTCGCTTCTCCACCTCTGTGATAACTTGGCCATATATCCTCCTTCTCTTCTTTGTCTTCTTCTTCGTCTTCTGTCTTAATGTGTGTGCCGCCTTAGTCGTCGCTTCTTCGTTTCAATCCCTACTGCCATTGTCGAGATCATCCTAGACAGCCTCCCAAGAGGAGGACACAGACCCCTCTCCGTTCAGTAATAGAAAGTGAGAGAGTGAGAGAGAGAGAGCCAAGCTGCAGAGCTGCATATGTAGCCCAACATGTCAGACACGGGCGAGAGGTATGTCTTGCGCCATATGCTCTGCATTCTGAATGCCTCGGGATCTGTGTTTACAACGCTCGTGTTGGTGTCCAACTCTATCTGCGCACTAACAATCTGCCCAGCAACCATCACCACCACCACCATAGCCAACACAGGCGATCCAAATCCGCCGCCGCACTGTCGCTTCTTCGTCGCAAAGACGCTCGCGAGGACGAATCCGGATCTGAAGACGGTCGGGTGTCAGCCTCTGGGAGCCATGCATCTCCTCCCAAGAGCGGCGCAAAACAATCGAGCCCCCCCTTGTCGTATCAGCAGAGCGCACGCAGCCACAGCTCCCGGCTATCAACCCCATCAGCCGTCTTGAGCAGGACACCATCAAATACGGCCGGCGCAAAACTGGCGCCCTCCCCTCTTCAGGATGCCAAGTCTGGCAGCCTGGAACAATCCGTCAGGAAATTTAGAGTGGTTGAGGCGCTGAGAAGCGGAGACACGGCGTCTATTTCCAAGGCCATTCGTGAAACTGCAGACAATGGCCCGCGTGCGAGCATATCGACATTGTCGGCTCTCAGCGGCGGAGCACTCGAGGATACCACAATTCTGCATCTTGCCATGCAGTGTGCCGAGTTCCCTGTCATTGAATACGTTCTGTCAGATGGCCTTGGTAGCTTGGACGTCAATGCTCGAGACAAAGACGGCAACACTCCATTGCATATCGCCGCCACGCATGGCCGCACTACAGCGGTGAAGCTGCTGTTGGAGCAAAAGGACATAAACGACGCCATTGCGAATTCGCAGGGCAAGCTACCCATCGACTTGGCCCGAACTCCCGAAATCTTCCAGCTCTTGCAACTATCCCGCTCATTGTTCACAGATGCCAAGGTACAACAAGTTCAGGATCTCATTTTTAAGAATGATTATGATACCCTTGCCCAGGTCCTGGAAGAACCGCGATTGAAGACGGTCCTCGATATCAACAGCCCCGAATTCGTATCTGATCCTGTCACCGCACAGTCGGGCGGCACGTTGCTTCATGAAGCAGCTAGAAAGAGGAACATTCAACTCATCCAAGTCCTCCTGCTCCATGGCGCCGATCCTTTCCGCCGCGACCGAAAAGGAAAATTGCCACAATCATTTACGAACGATGACGGCGTCAAGGCAATTCTCAAGAAATCGCCGGCAGCGGTGGCAGCTCAGAGGGGAATACAGGAGAAAGCTGTGCTTGGCCATGCCGCTTCCCAAGGCGCTGCCGCTGGAGGGCCGAGCGATCCCTTGGCTGGTCGTGAAGCCCGTGAGATGAAGGGCTACCTGAAGAAATGGACCAATTACCGCAAGGGCTACCAGTTGAGATGGTTCGTGCTTGAAGATGGAGTGCTGAGCTATTACAAGCACCAGGACGATGCCGGTTCGGCCTGTCGCGGTGCCATCAACATGAAGATTGCTCAGCTTCACATGAGCCCCGACGAAAAGACCAAGTTTGAGATTATTGGCAAATCCTCTGTCAAATACACTCTGAAAGCAAACCATGAGGTTGAGGCAAAGCGCTGGTTCTGGGCTCTTAACAACTCCATCCAGTGGACCAAGGATCAAGTGAAAGAAGAGGAGCGACAGACCGCCCGCAACGCGGAGCTTCTCAGATTGGCCAAGGCTGACCAGAGCGGAAATCTCTCCGTACAAGACTCTCACAGTGAGAGCGCGAGTGTCTCTGATGTGCGACATCTCAGCACGCATGCACCGAGCCGTTCAGTCTCAGGCGCCAAGCTCCCGGCTCAGAAATCTGATATTGCCGTCACTAGCACCGTTGGCAGTGTTGACGACGATGAATTTGCGGATGGCTGTACTGACGCGGGCACATCGCGAATCCATGATAATAATGGTGGAGTTCGCGACCCAGCCAACCCTACGGAGCCGGACGATGAAGACGACTATGGTGATGAGATGAGTGGCCACGAGGAGCCACAGGCAACGAAGGATGCACTTAACATCACAGCTCAATCTGCCAAGCTGCAGCTTGAAACCATGTCAAATGTTCACGCGGCTCTTCTAGCAGAAGTCACTCGCAACCCCGCAACCCCTCTATCCGACACAAATGTAATGCAGGCCTTCTCTACCTACGACGCTGCTATTCGCAGCTTGACAGGCCTGGTGGGCGACTTGCTCCGGATCTCCAAGGACCGCGATGCTTTTTGGCAGTATCGCCTTGATCGGGAGTCGAATATGAGGCGTATGTGGGAGGAGAGCATGGCACAAGTGGCTCGTGAGCAGGAGATTCTTGAAGCACGCGTGGGCGAAGCAGAGATGAAGCGCAAGTTGGCCAAGAAAGCGTTGCGCGAGGTCATGGAGAGCGGTGGTATTACTCCGACCATCGAGAAGGCGCAAGAAGAAGTGGAGGATATCATCGTCGTCGCCAAGTCACCAAGTCGGATTCTGGCGCGGAAACCTACGGCCCTTGAACAAATGGCCGAATTGTCTGATAGCGAGTCGGGTGGGGAGGATGAATTCTTCGATGCTGTTGACGCCGGAGATGTGGAAGTGACTGAATTGCCACCAAGTGATACCACGCAAGACAAGAAGGATATTGTCATCTCAGGCTTGGATATTAGCAGCTCATTCAAGGGATATGAAAACGGCATCAGAAACAAACTCAAAATGGACAATGATGACCGTCCCAAGATCTCTCTCTGGGTATGGATCCCACCTCCCTTTCTCTCCCTCCATGTTCATGACTGCTAACCTGAGGTAGGGTATTCTGAAGTCAATGATTGGTAAGGACATGACCAGGATGACGCTTCCTGTGTCATTCAACGAGCCGACTTCACTCTTGTATCGGTGCGGTGAAGACATGGAATATGCGGACCTGCTTGACTTGGCGGCAGAGCGGTCGGACTCACTTGAGCGACTGATATACGTAGCGGCCTTTGCGGCGAGCGAGTATGCATCCACCATTGGACGTGTAGCAAAGCCTTTCAACCCTCTGCTCGGCGAGACATTCGAATATGTCCGACCAGACAAGAACTATCGCTTCTTTATTGAGCAGGTCAGCCACCACCCGCCAATTGGTGCGGCGTGGGCAGAGGCGGCGAACTGGACTTACTGGGGTGAATCGCACGTCAAATCCAAATTCTATGGCAAATCATTTGACATCAACCCTCTCGGCACGTGGTTCCTGAGGCTCCGACCCACTGCCGGTGGCAAGGAGGATCTCTACACTTGGAAGAAGGTGACATCGTCAGTCATTGGCATCATCACGGGAAACCCAACAGTGGATAATTACGGACCTATGGAGATCAAGAACTGGACGACCGGAGAGGTGGCCCTCGTTGAGTTTAAGCCGCGTGGGTGGAAGGCGTCGAGCGCTTACCAGATTGCCGGAAAAGTTATGGATGCTACGGGCAACGTGCGGGTTAGCTTGGGAGGCCGTTGGAACTCGAGACTGTACGCTCGGTTAACACCAGGCTATGAGGCGACTGTCGATGAGCCCTCGACCCAGGAGAACGGACCAGTGCACCGGGGCAGTATTGCTGACCCAACTCGTGCATATCTCATTTGGGAGGCCAACCCCCGACCAACGGGTATTCCATTTAACCTGACGCCATTCGTGTTGACATTTAACCACATCGATGACCAGCTGAAGCCATGGATCGCTCCAACGGACTCTCGACTAAGACCAGACCAGCGGGCTATGGAGGAAGGAGAGTACGACTTTGCGGCGACTGAGAAGAACCGTCTTGAAGAGAACCAGCGAGCTCGTCGGCGAGCGCGCGAGGCGGCTGGGGAGGAATTTGTACCTGCCTGGTTTACCAAGACTAGATGCGAAGTCACGGGTGAAGAGTACTGGAAATTCAACGGCAAGTACTGGGAGCAGCGAGCAAAGGCCGGGCCAGACGGCGACCTGAAGACCGCGTGGGCAGGGCTGGAGCCTATATTCGATGATCCGACTCCGCAAGAAGAGACTCCAGTGGATGGCTAATGGGTCCTTTGACCGAGGTCTGATGTTGGATGTCGCTTATGGGATGGCCGAGCTCTCAATCCGTGTACCCTAACGTCATAAGACCTCTTGTAAGCATGGTTTAAAAGTAGGCCGTATACAACAGTAGTATATAAATATGGTTTCTTTTGTGCCTCGTTTGAATAGACTGATGTGGGTAATGTGCTTAATAGTACTCCGTATTTACACTGACTCCGTCGGCTTTGGAAGCATAAGTAATCAACGTCTCGGCACGTATTTGTCGGGTTGATACAAGTATGGAGACGGAGTCGGAGTACGGAATATCGGAGGCAATTCAGAGCCGTGACGGGGCCAAAGGCCGCTCGTCGAACCTCGGTAAATATGCTGGTGGCTTTATCCGGCCTCTATTATTGGTGTATACAAGGAGCAGTAAGACAACCCCCTTCATTCATCATCACTTGGGTCTACATTCTTTTTTCTTTATTTGTTTTTGATTCAAGTTGATACCCAAAAGCGCCAATTGTTGTTCATTGTTTCACAGGATAATCGACACTAAAAGAGCCTCGACCCGAGGTGTACTCCGTAGGACTCGGGAATCCCGCTCCGACGTCAACACGCTTTGAGCCCGCGGACCCTGAATGCCGACTGGAAAAGAAAGCATAGAGGTGTACGGAGTACGGAGTACAGGATTGAAAACTCAATCTAATCGCAGATAACCTTCAATTCAATGAGCAACAACAACAGCAGCGGCGATTCGTCAGAGTCCAAAATGCCAGAGAAGCGAACGACACTGGTGAGGCCGCCGGATCCCGATCCAAGCAAGGCGCCAATCGAGAACACGGTCGAAGTGACAGCGCTCGACGTCATAGGACGTGTAAGCCATCTCTCACCCCTTTGAATCGTTGGAATGACGAGCAGAGAAAGGACTGACGTGAACAGGACATCTTCACAAACACCCGCCAGCCATGGCTGCCTCCCGGCGCAAGAGGCATCTTTGGCGGCGCCGTCATCGCGCAATGCCTCGCCACGGCGCAACGCACTGTTCCGGACGACTTCCTCGTGCACTCGTGTCATTGCTACTTCCTGCTCGCAGGCTCAAATACGATTCCCATCATGTACCACGTTGAGCGCGTGCGCGATGGTCGGTCGTTTGCTACACGCACTGTTCAGGCGCGTCAAAAGGGCAGCTGCATCTTCACCACGACGATCAGTTTCGTGCGTGAGGGGAGCGGCGGGACGGATCAGGTTCGACACGCTGCGTCGCTGCCGGAGGGATTGGAGATGCCGTCCGAGACGTGGGATGAGGAGGAGCCCCGGTGGGCGAGGACAGGGCCGGTGCAGAGTAGAAAGGTTGAGGTGGTGGGTGTTCACGATCTCTCAGCCAGACCGGACGAGCGCAAGTCGAGACAGTGGATACGCTGTCGGGGCAAGATCTCAGAAGAAGGGGGCCACCAGGCACATCTCAATGCGTTGGCGTACATGTCCGACAGCGACTTCATGTGGACGGTGTCGCGAATCCACCGGCTGTGGAAGTATGGATTCTCGCCAGAGGAAGTAGCCTCGCTCCCCGAGGACACACAGCAACTGGTGCGAGCGATGACGCAGCACGAAGGATTGGGGACGACCCTGGAGGAGTGGACACAGAGACCGCGGGTTGGAATGCTGGTGAGCTTGGATCACAGTATCTACTTCCACGAGCCGAAGAGGGTGAAGGCAGATGAGTGGATGTTTACGGAGATGGAGAGCCCGTGGTCAGGGGATGGGAGGGGGGTGGTGATGTCGAGGATTTTTGCGAGGGATGGGACGTTGTTGGCGAGTTGCATTCAAGAGGTGAGTTTTTCGGGATGATGATGATTATTATTATTATTATTATTATTATTATTATCATCATCATTATGAGGTTGCTTGAACTAACAATGTGTAGGGTGTTATACGATTGCTGCCGGGCGAGGCTGACAAGGCGAAGCTTTAGTTGTGGGAGAGATGGAAGCACCAGGACTACACTATTGGAGGATATAATATCAAAGCGTCTAGATAGAGGCGGGAGCCATTGGTTCGTTGTTGGGTTCATATCTACAAATGTCCTAGATAATACTGATAGATACGAAACATCGACTGTATCGTAACTTGTGTTCTGGTCATGTTCATGCGAGGGTTCGTTCGTGTGTTGTGATGACGTTCTTCCTTGAGCAAGCCAATATTGGTGGTGGCTGCGGCTGGAAGTCCAGAGTTACCTACTAGGTACTTCGTATGCTGAGTGTTGTTCAGCTGACTGGCAGCCTCATTTATGCTTAAAATAAAGGATTAGAAGGTACGAAGCACGAACAGGCGATCCGGAACGGAACCAATGTTAATCCAGCATCACCATACCTCCCTTCGGTACGGAGTATCGAAAGCATCTTCTTCCCACGAGTCAGTGATGAACACCACCAAACCCACGTTTTTCTTTTTGGTTCCCTTTTCCATTGTTTGTCCATTCCGACGGCCTTTTCTCCGCTAGCGCCTCGTCTAGTCATCATTCGGCGTGGCGCAGTGGAACAGAGCCAAAGAGCTCCCATTGCCAAGCCGCTGGGCTGCGTCAAAGGCTCCTTGTCTACCCTTGTCTAACCTCGTTCAACACCACTGTGGACGCGCTTTTCGGACAGACTACTCCGTACTACTTCGTACAAAGCATTACAATGGGTCCTTCGCTATGGAGTTCGCCCGTTGAGGGTGTTCTAGAGCCTCCAGTTGAGCCCCCATAACGCCCCATATGGTGTCATCGCCAAGCACACTCGCTGCAAGGTTTGCGAGAGCAGAGCCGCCAACTGTCGATCCGCGCGCCCTTGGCCAGTACGATTACTATTGTCCTGTCCTCTGACTCTTCGCCGAGGCCGCTAGGTGTTCCCCAGCTTGTTGATCCAAACGTTCTTCAGCCCCAAGCCTCGCTCGCTGGTCTCTTCTACGGAGTACGGAGTACTCGCAGGCGGTTTCTGCAGCCTCACGGCTACGGCTTAAATAGGCTTAAATAGTCTAAATACCACCACCCCTGGCGGCTCTATCTCAAGCTCGATCTCATTCTCCATCTTTTTTATCATCTTTATCTCGTCGTCATCATCTTGTGTTTTGGTGTGTTTTTCTCTTCACACGAGATCCATCAGAGTCGCCTCTCCTCAGCCTCCGATGCGTTGCTCAATACTTCCGCTCGTCGGCCTCATCGCCGCCAGCAGCGTCTCAGCTGGTGTTGTCTCTGTTCCTTTTACACGGAGACACACGGCTGACGATGTGACGCACCCTTCGCTTGTCCGTCGCGACGGCACTCTCAACCTCGAGGCCATCAACAACATCACTGGTGGCGGCTACTATGCCGAGTTTGGCGTTGGCACGCCTCCCCAGAAACTGAGCTTTCATCTCGACACGGGCAGCAGTGATACATGGGCCAATTCCGTCAACGCAAACGTCTGCAACAGCAGGTCGATTAGCTTTATGGAAGGCTTCTGTCAAACGCCGTGTAGGTAGAACCAGCTACTGTTCCTCCTCTCCTCTCCTCTCCTCTATCATACTCATCACCAAAAAACCCCTAGTCAACCCGAATAAGAGCTCAACATATACCCTCGTCTCTCGCAGGGGCTTTGACATCACCTACCTCGACGGTCGCAACATCCAGGGCGACTACTTCAATGACACCCTCTCCATCGCCGGCGCCACCATCAGGGACCAGCAGCTCGGTCTCGCCCTGACCTCAAGGCGTTCCACGGGTCTCATGGGCCTCGGTTTCAGCGAAAGTGTCTCTTCCACAAAAAAGTACCCAACTGTCATCGACAACATGGTCTCCCAGGGCCTCATCCGCGCCCGGGCCTTTAGCCTGTACCTCAACGACCTGGACGCCAGCGCAGGCACCGTCCTTTTCGGCGGCGTCGACACGGCCAAGTTCACTGACGGCCTTGCCACTCTGCCCCTGGTGCCTCTGCCTCTCACTAAAACGCAGGAGATCGTCTCGTACAACGTCCACCTGAAAGGCTTCAGCGTCTCTGGCGTCAGCACCCCCAGCATTAACGCCAGCGCCATCCTCGACTCCGGCTCAACTATCAGTCTCCTCCCCGACAAGATTGCCCAGGAAGTCTGGAGCAACTTTGGTGTCAAAGCCATCCGCGGCTTTTCCGTGCCCTTTGTCGACTGCGCTCGTGGATCCCGAGCCAAGGACGTCACCTTTAGCTTTCAGTTCGACGGCAAGACCATCAAAGTGCCCATGGACGAGATGGTCATCAACAGCTTCGCCGATATTCAGGAGAAAATCTTCGAGGAGCCGCAGCTGCGCACCTTCTTCCAGGGCTGGGAGAGCGTGTGCATGTTTGGCCTCGGGTCCACCGCCAAGGTCGGCATTTCGAATGAGAAATTTGCGCTCCTGGGAGACACCTTTCTGAGGTCGGCGTATGTGGTGTATGACATGGCCAATAAGCAGATTGGCATTGCCCAAGCGAAGCTGAACACCACGGCCACCGAGATTATTGAGTTTCAGGCCGGATCAAAGACCATTCCGGGTCCAGTTGCCCAAGGTGAGAGAGCAGCCCTGTTGAGCTACAGCCATGAATGCACGGAATAGCTGACAATGATGTGATGTAGACAACGCTGGTGTGAGCTTCACACCTCCTTCTAAGATGGCCGTTGTTGGCACCCTCCTCACGGCTATGCTTACCATCATGACCGCTTTGTAAAAAATGCCTGCCGAGGAATGAATTTTTTTTGGTTTGTTCATAACTTTGTATCAGCGATTCTTTGTATATATATACCTATTTGACCATTTTGGCATGAATGTGGCATGGAACGGAGGGCATGATAATAGATGATGAGATAGATACGTGATGGCATAGATTCCAACGACGATAGATCTTGTTTATACCCTCATCGAAATCAGCATGAGCATCACGATTCTCCTTGATGTACTCTCTCTTCCATGAACTTCACCCTGAGCTAATTGTTTCATTGCGAATGTCGTTACATTAATAGTACAGATTTCCTAGACAAGTAAGCAACCAACCATCCTGTTGCTCAGTTTCCATTCATCCCCTGCATCAGAGCCATGTCGACTCCAAATCTGAGCGCGCGCAGATTCCTAATCAACCGTCCAAAACACATTGTCCCCACGGCCAAAACACATTGCTCGTGCCCAGGAACTCAATTGACAGACAATTCCTCATCATGCCATCTTGTTATACCGCTCCCGCGCCTTGTCCTGCACAGTGTTCAAGTACTCAGCATAGCTGTTCCGCGTCTTCTTCTCCGCAATGTCCGCCGCGTCCCCAAGGTTACCACCTTCAGCTCCTAGGCCAACACCCTCTTGGTATGCATTGGTCGCAATGGTATCTGTCCTACCGTCGCCATTAGCGCCAAGGCCAGAGCCTGAGGTCCAGCCCATCTTGGCCAGCATGCCGGCGCCTTTAGACTGAACAGTTGGCTTGGCGGTGGCGGTGGGAGCAGCGACAGCCTTGCCCTCATCCTTCGCTCGAGGCTTGCTAGCCTCTGGCTTGGCCTTGTCGCCAAGCACGGAGGGCTTGTTAGGTTGGTTGTAGGCTTCCCGTCGTTCTTTGGCCCTGTCACGGTACTGAGGAGCCTCTCCGTTTTCCTCGGCTTGCTTCTGCATTCGCTTGTCTCGAATGGCTAATCTGGGCAAGGCTGCCTTGACAAGCTCGTCGTTTTCCATCGCCGTCTTGTGATTCCGTGATTTCTCGTGAATATTCACTTCGTCAACCGATTTATACTTGCGCATGCAGATCAAGCACATGAGCCGTTCTCGGTCAACATATGACACAGCTGCACCTGCATCACTGGCATCCGGTGTGTCCTTGTCCTCTGAACGCATGCTGTCATTTTGCTTTTCTGCCACGCCTTCAGTACCAGGAGGAGCAGGTGGCGCTCCCAGCATCGTGACCCCCGACAGCGAAATCTTGATCTTCGACTCGGACTTCTGATACGAGCCATTGAAGGGCACTCGATTCGCAGCGCTCATGCTGGGATTGGGGGCAACCTCATTCTTCGAATTACTGCCATGAATTTCATCGTGTTTCCGTTGCCACATCGCTATATGGCCAGCCATGGGAACTGGCTTCTTAGTAGTAGAGGCACCTGAATTGCCCTCTGCTTTTCGCTTCTTCGATTTCGTGCCATCGCCGGTTTGTTCGCTCCCTTGTGGCTTCGCCCCCGCATTAGCATTTTGGGGGGGTTCGACTGTCACGATGCTCTGGTTCGGATAGGCGCGCGCATCTCGATACTTCACACGAATCGAAGGATTGAATAGGGGGGTGAAGGACAGCCGCTCGATCTCTGGCGCAAGTTCTCGGGTCTCAGGGATAAAGACCCCCAAGTGAATGTGAGATACTGTCACAGGAGAAGCTGCAACTGTGAAAGTGCGTGACAAACGAAATTTGGTCATAGCGGCCATAGCGTCTTCCAACGTCCAGAATTCCACAAACCCATACCTAATTGACTCGTTCGTCTTTGTGTCCCGCATCAGGAACACGCGGTGGACTGATCCTGGTCGGGCACCATAATCAGAGGCATCTCCAGTTGGGGCAGTCGATTTCAGTCCCGAAGCAGTCTTGACTGTCTCTTTGGGTCGGTCAGATTTCTCAAGCTCTAGTCGCTTCATCTCGGTAGCGAGTATATTTTCCGTAACAAACGGCGGCAAAGGTTGTACCAGGAGAATCTGTGTTGGACCATCACCTGTATCGGTGGCACCATTCAGGCTTGGCAGCGCAGGGGGGGCTGAATAGAAGTTAGTTATGGCAAAGTCTCAACTTGTCAATCTATCAGACACACCTGACGGAACGCCGCCGCAAATCTTGCATCTGTTGCGTGTGGAGTAGTTGGAGAACTCGCACTGTAAAATGTTAGATATGACGCTAGACTGAGGTGAGGTGAAGAGCCTTACAAGTGGGCATGTCCAGTTTGCGCCGTTAGGCCCTCGTGTGTCCACATCCTCTCGGGGACGAGCATAGTGAATGAAGGTACTAAACCTGCCGTCTGGTGCTTCATCAGTAGTGTGCGGCAGATGGACGAGGAGCTGTGGGAAATGCTCTTTCATAAAGGCAATCGCATGCTCAATTTCTCCAAACTGAACGAATGCGCGGCGGTTCCCTTTGAGAAGTTAGCTTCCGAGATAAACACACTCTAAAGCAGAGTTGGTTATTGACAAAACCCACCATTGGATGAAGAGATGCGAACATCTATCGAGGGAAATTCGGCGGCAATGGAGTGGTTCAGTAAGCTGTCGCGAAGCTATGCCCGGTTCCATTAGTTATCAATTCCCTTCAACACAATGCAAATTCATAAAATCCATAGCCTAGCTCAAAAATAAGAGCCAGTTCCCGAAAACATCAGGCGGGATCAGTGGTCAAACAGGTGGCCAAATAGATGCGGGCCAAGTGGCGTGTCCCCAATACACCGCATATGCAAGCGGTGCATGGCAGAGAGCCACTTCCAAATATCTAAAAAAGCAATTCGACAGGGTACCAACCTCGCTAGTTGAAATGTTGAACGGTAGGCCTTCGAGAATGACCGTATTCGTGGGCTTTCCAGCGTCTCTTGTAGGGCTGCGATAGCTCCCTGCGGGTGAGCGAGATCTGTGGTCTCTTCTCTCGCGGCGGTTTGCATAGCTGTCATCGCGTCTGTTGCCTTCACGTCGTCCGCGGTGGTAATCGTCGTCATACATGCCACCATGTTTGTCATATTCCCAATCATTGCGATGCCTTGGGCCGCGCGAACTACCGTCTCGCCCTGACTGCGTTTCATTGGCATTGCGGTGGCGGCCATCATGATCCCTCTCGCGATACGTGCCGCGCGGATACCGACCATGTCTCTCCCGCGTTTCATCGTGGAAGTCGTGCCTGGCTGGAGATCTGGAGGAGTCTCGTCGTCCCGTGGGGAAGTTAGCCGTCAATCTCCATCTATTTGCCATGTTTTCTTTGATTTCACGATGCTCTCAATCTCTTCTGAATACGCGGGCCGTGTCTTTACCCTGCCGCGATTGGTAGTAGTCGTCCTGTCTCCCTTCGAGGTCTCCTGTTTGGATCGCCTCGGAATCGCGATCCACCCCTCGCTCCGGGGATCGTGCGCGGTAGTCGTCGTGCATAACGGCGTCAAACAGCACGATCGCTGTGGCAATAGAGGTGGAAGAAAGAATGTGACTTTGGCTGCCAGTCTGCCTGGAGGTGAGTTTTGGTGGGATGAAAAAGTCAAGGTAGGTTGCTAGGTTGGTTGCCTTGTGGTGTTGCTAGGAGGAATACTCCGTAACTTGGGTTGACAGCTGTTGTGCGCTGACTCAGCAGCCTAAAGATGGGAACTGAAATCTACAACAGCGATCGTCAACGCCCACCAATTACCCCCACGTATCTCAGTTCTTGATGCTAATAATACCTCCAAGTCAGGTTGGATCCTCCTCATTTATAGCGAGTTGTAACTGAACTGGTATAATTTAATATCTATATCATTTCATTTAAGATATTCGTGGTCAACGGCACGAACGGAACAACACAATTGACAGTGCTTCTGTTGGCGGGGTAGACGTGCGATAAAGTACCCTGAAATACTGCTACTACCATGGAGACCTCCAAGGACGAGATATGGGAACTGGCTGAAGAAGGCTGCTATGTGGCTTTGACAAATGATCATCTCAATGCCCAGGAAGTTATGGATAGAGTCCGCAGCCCATCAGCCGGGGCTATTGTGCTTTTCGCAGGTATGAACTTTCCAATCCCTCACATTCAGAATGAAAACCATACGCTGACATTCCATTCCATTATATCATAGGCACAACACGGGATAATTTTGCTGGAAAGCCTGTCAAAGAGCTCCAATACACAGCATATAACAAACTGGCACTACGAACAATGATGTCTGTCACCAAGGACATTTCCACCAAGCACGCCCTCAAAGGCATCGCCATGATTCACCGGCTGGGGACTGTGCCCATCGGAGAGGAGAGCATTTTGATTGCCGTGTCATCGCCTCATCGACAGGCCGCATGGAGAGCGGGCGAGGAAGCCCTCGAAGAGTGCAAGGCAAAAGTGGAAGTATGGAAGAGGGAGGAGTTTGAGGGTGAAGAAGGCGTTTGGAAGGCAAATCGGGATGGCGCTATAGGACAAAAGGTGGATTCATGATCATGTAACGTTTCTATTCATCATCATCTCTCATATAAAACCTCTGGGTACCAACTCTACTAACGCCTCTAGTCTAGGGAAATCTTGAGCGAAGCTTCCTCATCCGAACCATTCGTTCGTTGCATCGTGAAAGGTCTATCTCCTCCCACCACAGGCCACATTTCCCCTGCCCCAAAATAAAAATGCAATGCTTTATATAAACTCCAAGGAAACAAAAATAACTTGTGGCAATGGGACTGCCGTTGCTCGTGATTTTCATTTCTCATAAACGGGAGGTGGTTCCCTGAGATACTGAAAAGGGCACGGTGGCGGGTGACAGGCATCGCATCTTCCAAACATGACTGTCGCATCGGTTGTCAGTAAAGTCACATAACGATTTCTTCCTCACAGGATTTTGGCCAGCGCACCTATATGACCATAGTATGCCTCGGTAAAGGTCACATCCACACCCAGGCCTTGGACCTCCACGTCTTCTGTCAAGGCAGACGGATAGACGACAATGCCATACTCCGAATGCAGCACACGCCAGAACTCAAATGGAAGCCTAAGCATCGCAAAACATCAGCAATGAGAGTTTTGAAAATGATACTTTTTATCAGACACGTACCTATACTGGCCATGCTTGATGCACGCGTGAACAAACAAGCAGACTGTTTCCAACACCAGGCGACCCTCCTTGATGGCCACATCGAGTTGCGCATCCTCCAAACTATAAACTCGCTTTAATCTTTCCTTGGAATAATTCATCGCAATGGACCAGCCTTTGGCTATTTTGTCCAGGTCGCGTTCGTATATTTCGCTCATTGTTGTTGGGGGTTCTGCAATCATCATAGGATAAGGCAACAGGAGGATGCGATGAAATTCTCAATAGTCAACAGAGGATTAATGAAGTTAGAAGGCACAGAGAGAGGCAGTTTGATATATTTTTCGAGGAGAATGTTAGGTATTCTACATGTAAGGGACATTGTGGGTTGAAGTACTTGGCCATGTTATCGAGATGATGGCCATCAAGGTGCATCCGAGCGCACGAAAGCCGTCATGGACAGTTTACAAATCCGAATTCGTCATCCCGCGGTTCCAATTAAGTCAAACAAGGGTATACACTAAAATATTGGGAAAAGAAAATGGTCAATTCTGGTATGGAAGTTGCTAAGTCAAGCAACGGGCTTTGTGCTACTGATGGCAGGAGTTCGAGGTTCATGAACGCACAAAGCACAAAGCAGAAAGTATTATTGGCCATGGAAATAGCAAGATAATTGCTGTTGACTCCGGATCCACCGGACTTCCGTCTCATTGGGTATAAAATTCCTGGGAAAAAATCTCATAAGCCAGGTGCTACTATATACTATTCGCCAGGATGATCGGATACCTTGATGGGGAATCAATGTCTTGTGACCACATTTGAACCACCAAGACAATACTAAACCACGCAGAGACTTTTATAGATAAAAGAAGTTTCCTATTGTGCATACATCTATTCTAGATTGAATCGTGGCATCTAGATGCAACAATTCTCGCCGATCGAGTGACCACGACCCGCCCATACAAGAGGAAAAGGAAAAAAAAACCCAAGTCTATATTCCAACACGAACCCGATACTATTTCTGTCCCCAGCCTGCACTACCCAAACAGCAAGACCCTGCGAAAAGGTCATACGCGAATATACAACGTCATTCGATTTATTTTTGTTACTTATTCAGCGCAGACGGTAGTAGGGAATCCGATGCGCTTGATGCACTTGCTAGAGCAGCACTGCTTAGCAATGAAGCACGAGACTGGTTGAACACAGATCTGTTAGAAGACATCACCCAACTTATGCTTGAAATTAAGTGGCCTTACCTAAAGCCGGACGGCACTCCTCACGGGCGGAGATATCAGCGTCAGCACAGCCGGAACTGACAGAGGCATCCGGAGCGGGAGCGGCCAATGCAGGACCGACGATTGCGGAGATGGCAGCGAAGACGATAGCGAATCTCATTTTAGGTGTTTTTTTTAGGTTGGAATACGAACCAGCGCAGATGGAATTGTTGTATAATGAACAAGCTGTTCTGTTTGTTCGGTGAGTGGTTGAGTATGAGTATGAGTGTGAGTGACGATTCTCTTGGCCTCGGGGGAACGTAAGGTGCTCTTATATAGATGGAAATTCTCTAATGGAAGACTGGCTTAGTCTCACCTGGAGGATCATGAACAACGTGAAGATCTTCATCATCATATCACGTCTAACCCCGTCTTCCAGGACCGGATGACAGGGTTGGTAGCGCATGATGTCAGTTTCACGATCAGCTAGAAACCCGATACTGTGTGATGACTCGATACCCAGTTGTTTATCTTCCTAAAATATTGCTGATTTATGGTTACAAAGGTCCATTCATGCTGAATAACACGGTGAAGAGCTGTGATAAGGCGTTACATCTTCTCCCATCGCGACCTGGGGATGTGTCTTGCGTACTTGTTTGGTATCCGCATTTGGGTTCTGGCTTGGTATGGGGAAGCAAAGACGTGCATTGGTATGACCCACGTATGCATGAGCGTATATAATACATCTGGATGGAGATGTATCAGCTTGTCTGATTGGATAAGTAGAAGTGGATGTTCTTTGAGGGCCTCAGGAGACAGATAAGTTAGACCGAATATCCACATACCCGATTGCCCGACTGTTTAAGACGATGTGAAATTGTTGTCGGTCGGCCGCACTGAATAATGCCGACTTCCGTATCGTTGTTCGTAGATCGCCATTGATAGTCCTAATTTGGGCCGTGTTGGAAGTTGTGAAACGCCAGCGGGTTCAATGGCATGGAGAGCTACGTTGAATACGATGAAAAATCATGCGTCATGACGTTCTCCGCAACGTAGATGTCAATTAGCCTTCGTGGAAAGGATCAAGTTTCCTATTGAGCCAATCTCGAGTCAATCACAGCTCATGAACTGAAGCTAGAATACGGACATTCCGGATCGACGGTAATATTATGTTGGACAACGGTCCCTCTGGCATCAACGAAATTAAATTGCCTATTTAGAAACCGTAGGTTAATAATCCAGATTGTCAAAGCATGGAAATTTTCAACATTTTTGGCTGCTGATGTTGAGTCTTGACATCCCGGGTAGCTGAGCAACACCAAGCGATGTAATATTGCGGAGATCAGAGAGCACATGCCGTGTCGACGATCTTTACGGGTTTCTAGAAGCAAAGAGCCTTTTCGAAAAAAGACGTCATGGTACGGAGCACTAATAGCCTACATAAAGGAGCTATGGGAGCTATCGTTCGGTTCAGCAGATTTCAGCGTAGAATCGGCTGAGTATAGAGTTGGCACTCGACTACTCCGTATTACTACTCCTATTTCCCATTTCGTTCATGATGGACAATCCCATTTATCTGTGGAGAAGCCTTGCAGTAATACATCGCTGGTCCGTAAGTGATGAACAAGACTTAGTAAGATATATGTACGATACGCACGTCGATCCTTGCACGAGAAAAAAAGCCCAACATTAGGCCAAAAACAACCCGTATCTCCAACTCCACGACTCCAAAGAAATGGTGTTTATTTCACTACACAATGCAGCATCCACTATTCCTACTTGATACCGGCGTGTGTCGATGCTAACTGCCATCTCTTTTCTGAAACACCTCTCACACGGAGGATGTTCATGCTGGAGTGCCGACGCCCTTCCTTGATACTAAGCATCACCCACAAGAAAAGACACCATAACGCTTCATTAGTAATTCAATTAAAATGTATAGACATCATATGAGGTATCCAATGGCTCAACAGCCAGGTCGTAACGCTAATAACACATCAAGAAAGATCCGTTGCCGAGCGGTCTCTAATATGTACAATATGCACCCATGTGCCCACCCCTACAAGGCGTAGTTCTCCGTGTGTAGAAAGATCTCTTCCAATTCATCATCTCCCCAGATCTCTGCCTGCAGCTTCGCCACGGTGTTTGCCACACCTACTCTCATTGCTGGTGGACCGCACACAAACACTGCCGTCCTCCGGCCCAAGATGCCTCTACCATCCGGGCCACCTGTTGCCCACTGCTTGAGCATGTAGCCAAGCTCTGGGCGGCCGTACTCGACGGTCCAGCCGCCGTCAATTTCCCGTGGTAGTGGGAATGCGGAGCGCATCAAGTTCTTTTGGAACTCTGTTGGTGTCTCTGGGAAGCCAAAGTCGAACCCGGCGGGTGGGCCGAGAGTTGACACGGGACGCTCATTTGTGCCCGTAGCAACGTTCGAAGTTCGTAGATAGGCGAGCTCGGGAGCTCGAACAGGGAGAGGATCTTGTATAGGATGGATTTCTCCGGGATTGTTGGGTGAGTGCGGCGCGTAGTTGAAGTGAGGGGTATTTTCTTTGTTGAGAGGTGGGAAATGGAATTCGGAGCCGTTCTTCGAATCCGGGTCGGCATCAAGCTGCTTCTTATCTTCAGGGTATCCATTCCCTTCGAGTTGCTGAAGACCATCCTCGGACGTTGCAAGCTGAGTCGATCTTGGTGGGTTCGGGGGAGGAGGTGGGTATTGATAAGGCTGCAAGAACTTTTGTTGCGGGAGCGCAGTGATGCGGTCCTCGTTCTCGGCTCGTAGTTCGCGCTCTCGCTCTGGATCTCCCTGTGCCTCAGCCTGGATGAAAGCTGAGTTGCGCTTTGAAGCGACTCCAGCGACGAAGCCATCGAGCTTGTCGTGGAACATGTGTGTCAAGGCTCGAGAGTTGCCGTTGATGGGGGCAGTCATCTCTTGTCCTCGGCGGTTTCGCACTGCGCCCGTGACGAAGAATTTGCAAGTGACACTTTCAGGTGGTGCCGACTCATGGCAGATGCGCAACTCCTCACGGAACCACTCCATGGCTTCCAACCTTTTCATGGCCCAGACAACAACTACCTTTCTGGTAATGGCCTTTCCATCACGCATTCGCTTGATTAAATTTAGTAACTGAGACATCAGCGATGTAATACCGCTTCCACCTGCAATAAGAATGCAGGTATCAAAGGCGGCTAGGTCTCGTCGCATGCCACCATAGGGGCCATCCAAAAAGGCCCGGTAGGTATGGAATGGACCTTTCTCGATAGCAGTATCCAAGACCTTGCGAGTGAAGCCCCGATAGGGCTTGAAAACCAGGATGCAGTCTCGGTACTTCTCACCATATTCCGAGGGAAAATCCTCACTGCAGAGGGACGAGATGGTAAATGGATGGTTTTCGAGCAAAGAGATACCAGGCATGCGGAGGTATACATATTGGCCCGGCTTCCATCGCATCTGGGTGGGGATGGTGATTTTAATGGCATTCTCAGCCAGGAGAGAGATGGCAGCCTCATCACCAACCAGGAAGGAAAGGCGCCCAGGCCAGACCCAGTTCAGCTTGAACAGCCTCATCACGTAGCAGAATACCCAGATGCCTACAGTGGCATACAGGTAGTCCCAAGTCATGAGGTAGTTCTTCGTATGCCAGAACAGAAGCCCGACATAAACCATACCGACAGGCACGTGGAATAGGATGAAGATTTCATATGCAACTCTTCGAATCCAGGGCAGCGAGGCAACACACAGCCAAATCAAAGGAACGATGCAGGCAATGCCAGTGCCATAGATGACCCCGCTGCCGGGAGGGAACAACTGGCCGAAGACGTCCATGCCGCCATCCTGCCAGACAGGCTGGACATAAAAGGGAATCATGTGCACCAAAGAGAGGAACAAGCACATGTAGCTGAGCCATCGATGGAAGACATTGAGTCGTTCAGGCCCAATACCAATGAGAAGGGTCATCACATTAGCCTTCATACTGGTCGCAATAATCCATGGTGTCAGGGCTACGGCAATCATGCCGGATCTAATGGCGAGAGGCGGCGAGCCAAACCGGATGCTCTGCCAATAAAGGGGCTGCTGCAGGAAGCAGTAAAGGGTGACGAACACGACTGCAATGAAGGTGGTAGCCAGTACTGCGAGCGATGAGAAGGTGAAGCGATTTTTGCGCCAGACGATGTCTGGGATAGGTCGATAGAAGAGCCATCGAAACAGCGCCATAGTATCGTTCACAACGCCGACAGAGGAGAAGTGCGCCTTGGGGCGGAACTGCTTGCTTGTGTGGGTGCCCTCCGGGAAGAATTCCTCAGCCTGACCGGTTCGAATTGCGGCCATGGCAAAGCTGGCGTCGACATTGTAAGTCTCCTGGTAATGCGCCTCGACCTGCTGCTTGTACAAGGCTTGTCGGATCTTGTCCTGCCAGAAGTGCCAGATTCGCATCACAAGAACGCTGCCCGTGAGGGCTACCGCGAAGTACGTCCAGCCTAGCGCATATTTGCCTGACTGGGAGAACGGATCAACAACATTTGCCTGAACGAGACCTGGAGGGCTTGTAGGCGTCAGGGGAACGTTGATGCGCCTGACGAGTTTTGAGAGCGTTCTAGAGGCCTCGATGACAGCCTCATGGATGGCTGGCTGCATATCAGGTGGTGCCATTATGGCAGGCGATACAGCTCCAGCTGGTTCCCGGGGGTAGATAGCGACGAGGCGCGATTGGTGATGCGTTTAGATCGACATGAACAAGGAGACACCGGTTTCGAACTGAATCAAGGCGAGCAAATGCTTTTTTTCTTGATGTCGCATCACCAGCGGCACGGCGCTTAAGTCTACTGATCAGCCGGATATCCGATGTTGTCGCAAAGGCGCCTCCCGCCGTCAGTGTGCTGCAACTCTCACAGGAATCGAGGAATGCCAGCTCCCTCGAATGAACAATGCAAGTGAACGAATAGGCAGAGGATCAACTACTGCAGGCCATGAGCGAAGGGGCCGGGCGGTGGGAGGGCGAGAATGGTTCAAGACAACGGCAGTGGGGGCTAAACGAGGCAGCCAGCGAGCATATAAAGCACAAGATCTAATCTGTCTCTACACGGTACTCGAACTAGGATTGGGGACATGGGGACAGGGCCAGGGTCAGGTCGGTGGATTTGAGAAACCGCAACTGCAAGAGATGGAGACGTTAGGTTGGTGACATGCCAGAAGGCGCTGCCATGTGGTGGGCGGGGTGTGAAACGGAGGCGACGAAAGTGATGAAAGACACGATGGGTCAATCAAGAAGCGTGAATGACGAGGCCAGCAGGGGCGGAGGACGGTGTCGACGAGGTTCGGTAGAAGCGTCGGGTCAAGCAGTGATGTGATCAATCTCCCAGCCGCTGGTGGCTGGAATTATCATTTTGTGCACCCGTTGGCTAGACGACTCACTGGGCGAATGGGCGCGTCCAGATGTGATAGTTGAGTGATGAGCGAGGCGACATGCAGACAGCCCATCGTCGTCTCCATCCTGCTAGTGGGCGGTGGGGCGCGGCAACAAGCGATCGATGCACTGAGGTTTCATCCATTCCGTCCATCTCACCAGTTCGAGCGAGAGGAATGGAGAAAGCCCTCCCTGTCCTCTGTACTCCGTAAGACGTCAGCCAACGCTCATTTTCCGGGATCGGATCCAACACTCACCATAGCCGGTGATGTCTGAGAAAAGAGAGAAGAAAAGCAACATCCTTGTCAGACAGATGCCGGCAATGCCCACTGCCAACACCAGGGCGACATCATCTCGTACTGTACTCCGTATGGATGATGGATGGATGGATCAACCAGTCATCGATCACGAACCACTCATCGCTATGATAGGCTTGAAAAGCGGCCTCCATCCCCAATAGAGGGACCCTTAGGGCCACTGGACTGCTACATTGAGTCACTGATGGACACCCAAACGGGGGGCCTCTTCACCAAGAGAGATTGGTGGTCGCAGCCCAACGAGTCCAATGTGAGGAGATGCGGGTTCTGAGTCGTGATTCGGCGTGCGGCAGTTGCGGGAGGGGCCTGTCTTGGAGGGCGGGCGGCAATTCGGGGCGTCTGATTGGCTTTCCGAAGTGGAGGGCTGTGCCGGCCGCTATTGCAGGCGAATTGACCACCGACAATATTAATCCATGGATAGTTCTACTACTAGTTAGTCCTAGGAAAATGATTTATCATGGATTTCGGACAGCCCGAGATCGACGCCGAAAAGAAGAACTCATGAACCCACAGTTACAACAGTTCATGCAATCACTATTACGAGTAGTACAACCGTCTGGGTGCGTTGCGTTGCATTTGCAACCATGCCATGCCATGCGTGGTGACAGGTGGGAGCCTTTGCAGAGCACATATTCTACTAGCACATCTAAGCCTAGCCCCGATAGACTAGATATGCCCCAGCGTCAATGGAGGTTAGTCGCGTAAAATCTTGGTACGAAGTACATGACTCTGTAGTCACGGAACTCGCTTCCAAGGTCAACTTGCTGGCTAGCCGTCAGCCTTGTGCCCCACCATCCTTTTATTGGACCCAGAAATGTCATAGCTTCCACCCCACGAGGCTGAAGCTCAAGTTTTCTCTCCAGCAGCATCTTTGGCCAAGCCAGCCTTGCACAATTCTTGGAGATTCCTCAAGACCAGAGTATCTTTTTCTTTCACGACCAAGTGCTTTGCCAATCCATTGCACCAAAGATACATTGACATAATGGCTCCCGACGTGGGCCTCCCGCGCGCTACCTTTGCGAAGCTCTCTCCTCATCCTTATCTCCTCGCCAATCTTGAGCCTTCAGACGGTGCCATTCCCCCCGCCCGAAGCAATGGGCGTGCTCCCTTTGAAGTCCGAAAACCGACAGTAAACTTGTCCAGTCTATCACATGCACATGGAAGTGCCCTTGTGCGGACCGGCGATACAACGGTAATCGTTGGCGTTCGAGGAGAAACAATTCTGACGGAACACATCCCAAACTACCGCGCCTCAAACACTCAAACCGAGCTGAGCGATTACGATCTACTGGTGCCAAACATCGAACTTGCAACCGGTTCAGCACCCCAATTCTTGCCTGGCGGCCCGCCTACAACTCTCGCCCAGACCCTAAGCACGAGGATATACTCCTTGCTACACAGCTCCAAGCTTGTTCACGCAGAGGATCTGCGAATATGGCACAAGCGGCCGGCAGAAAACCCCGTCGCGGAGGACGATCAAATGGAGGAAGATAATCAAGTTCAGGAAGATCAGGACTACGTGGTGGCATATTGGGTGCTTTACATCGACATCTTCTTCATCTCATTCGACGGAAACCCTTTTGACGCTGCCTGGGCAGCAACGGTAGCTGCTCTGCGAGACACAAAATTACACCAAGCCCACTATGACCCAGATAGGGAGCTCATCATTTGTTCAAGAAAGGATCCCCGACCTCTTACGATCGATACTATTCCTGTTGCCTGTACGGCTGTGGTTTTTACTGGCAAAGAAGCCGACCGACCCACAAATGGCGAGTTCTGGCTCTTGGCTGATCCGGATACCTTGGAGGAGTCTCTGTGCGACGAAAGCGTCACGATTGTGGTCGATTTTGCTGGCGGCTCAAGAAGGATCTTGTCCATCTCGAAACATGGAGGCACAGTCCTGACCCCGAAGCTACTTCAATCCAAAGAATTTCTCGACTGGGCGGGCAAGAGATGGGAGGAATTTGCGTTGACCATCAAGGGGGCCAAGCCAGCATAAGATATGATATATGATAGTAGTAGCACCGAGGATACCCCTCAAACACTCTTTACAATCGCATTGTGCGAGGATGAATACGGAGTAGGGCTATAGATATTGACGTAGGGCACTGTTCCAGAAACCGTAATTCTATCATAAGAGACATATGTTCATGAGCGTCGACATGTGTCAACCATTCGAACCACCCTTTCAGACTTTATTCTAGGGCAGTAGATACCGGCAGACGATTTTCTCTACCACTCAAGAGTCAAATGAAGCCGCAATGCCACATACACAAGGTACTGGAGACATAACGTGAAGAATTTGACGAGCGAGTGGGTTGATGAAAAAAAAAAGAAAAGGAAAATTCAGACGCTCATTTCAGTGATAAAAGGACATAGCTGACGCACAGACCACCTCAACCACCTCCCCCCACTTAGGTAATGGAGCCTTTCTGACAAACCTTCAAAATCCACCTCATCTCAAAATTTCTTCTCTTGTTTCTCCTCCCATCTTTCTTCCTCCCTCACCATGGAATCCCTCTCAGACACAAAGTGGGATGTAGTGATCAGCGGCACGGGGCTCCAACAATCCCTTCTGGCCCTGTAAGCTTTGGATTCCATTGGCGCGGCTGCCTCCAATTCTGACTGACCCAGCCTCCTCTCTTGAAGTGCGCTGTCGCGATCAGACAAGAAGATCCTCCACGTCGATCCCAACGACTACTATGGTGAGGCTGAGGCTGCCTTGAGCCTCCAAGATGCGGACGAATGGGCGGCGAAGCATCAGTCGACAGATGGTGATGGCATCTTCACGTCTGCACAGGTGACGAGGCATGATGGCATCGAGGGACTCTCGTTCTCGAGGGCGTACAGCCTTGCCCTGGCACCGCAGCTGATCCATACGCGCTCGGAGTTGCTCTCGCAGCTGGTTTCGTCAAAGGCTTTCCGTCAGCTCGAATTTCTTGCCGTCGGTTCCTTTTACATCTACCAGCCCGCGTCTGACGCTCCCTCGGCCCCCGCCCTCAGGCGCATCCCGTCGACCCGAGAAGACATCTTCTCTAACACGGCTATCCCCGCCAAGTCGAAGCGATCGCTGATGAAGTTCCTCAAGTTTGTGCTGGAATATGACACCGAGTCGCAGACGGAGGTTTGGAAGCCGCATGCTAACGACCCTCTAGCGAGTTTCCTCGCAAAGGAGTTCAAGCTTGAGGCTGACTTACAAGCCTACGTCGTCACGCTCACCCTGAGTCTCGACGGCAAGATCTCAACTGAGACTGGTCTGACCGCGATACATCGCCATCTCACATCCATGGGAGTTTTTGGCGCTGGTTTCGCTGCCGTCTATCCCAAATGGGGAGGGCTCTCGGAAGTGGCCCAAGTGGGCTGCCGAGCCAGTGCCGTCGGCGGTGCTGTCTACATGCTCGGTATGGGTATCAAGGATATTGAGACAATCTCTACAGATGAATCTCCTGAGAGGGAGCTGACCATCACCCTCGCAAACGACATGGCCGTGAAGTCCAGAACCTTGGTCCAAAGCTTGGGTAAGGCTAACAGCGGGGACCGTCGAGTGAGCAGATTGACCGCAGTGGTCAACTCCAGTCTCCTACCGATCTTCGAGACAGTCATTGAAGGCGCTCCAACACCGTCTGTGGCGGTTGTTGCGTTCCCAGCTGGGACCACATTGGGCAATGCTGGTGTGACATCTGACTTCCCCATCTACGCCATGGCACATTCGAGTGACGTGGGCGAATGCCCTTCCGGACAATGTGAGTCTCACCCTTTCTTTGTCTTCATCTTCTATTCTTGTGTTATGATGATTACCCAAAACAAATGAATACTTATCTACATTGGCTGAAACCCATTGACGATACCTAACCTCTGACAACCTGATGCACAACCTTTCTCTCTTTTATTTCATGCAAATTCTTGCTTGGAACGCCGTTGCTAACCCGTTGGCTTAGGTGTCATCTATCTCACCACAGTCTCAAGTACCGAATCGAAGTCTCTTCTCGAGAATGCTCTCTCATCGCTATTGGCTGCCGTCGCGTCTGATGAACAAGAAACTCCTAAAGCTTTATACCAGCTCTACTACGAACAGAGTGGTACCGATGGTGCTTCGGTAATCGTAGAAGGGGGCACAGCTACCTTTAGCCTCTTGCCTTTAGATCTTGCCTTCAATGACACTGTCATGAGTCCCGTTCGAGAGGCCTGGGACATGGTAATGGCAGATACCATAGCCGAAGAGCGTGCGGAGTACATGGTGTTTAAAGATCGCGAAGGGGCTAAGATGGATGACGATGAGTTCGATGGCTGAAATTAATGCACATAGTCAGTAGTATTAGATGAAACTCAATGAACGACTAAATAATATCCGAGTCAATGTTCCATGTTGATGCCTCGCGAACCTGATGCTAATCATCCCATTGTAATATTACGGTGTTACCATTCCCTGAAATGAAGATCCTTTTCCCTTGATGTCCAGCAAATCGCAAATCTTCGTGTATCATCGACGGCATATAGTAACAAACAAACCATTCGTTTCCCGATCCTGATCCCAGATGTCCAGGTTCAATTTTCCTTACCCGAAGTAAAATCCGCCCCAACTACAAAGCATCCAGCTTTGAAGAATCATCCCACAAACGCCAAATTCCACGAAAACAAAATGATGCCCAAATCCGCAAAAGGGGAATCCCCAATCCCAAATAACGAAGATTGCCCACTCCCTTTTCTTCGTCTCATGTTGCAAAACCAAAACGCCATTGATGCCGGCCTTGTAAAACGCCCATCAAGCGAGTTCATCCTCCGACTCTGCTTGCTCGCTACCGGTGTTGCTCTTGTCGTCGTCAGACATTACATCCACTCCAATTCGAATAGTCCCAAACGGTTCCATTTTCTCCGCGCCATCCTGCTCAACCGAGACGGTCTTCTTCGTCGCCAAGGACAAAACATGTAGGAACGCCTGCGCGGCAACGGCTTTGGTATGCGTATTAGGGTCCGCTAAGTCTTCGAACTCGATCCAGCGCCGAGTCTTCTCACGGTCCTGAGCACGCTTGGTTCCCCTCTTCGAGGCTTGGTCCGTAACATAGCCCAGGAAGTCCTGGCTGGCTACGTCGAGACCTTGTGTCGAAACCTGCGTGTTGCTGTCGCAGCCAAAATCAAGAGCACCAGCCGGTCCCCCAAAATTGAAAGATGAGTCGTGGGAACCAAAGTCGTCCTGTCCAAAGAGAGGCTCCGCGGGGTCGCTGTGACGATTGATGGGGCCGATAATGCTTCCTGGGCCGAACAAAGGGCTTGGAGCAAGACGCGCTTTCCGGGCACTGCCGCGGACAGAAGAGCCAGGAACCACGGATCCAGGACGGCTCCATGGCATCACTGACGAGGAATGGCGGTCCTCCATGGGCGGCGCTGCATCCATGCCAATCTCAGGGATGGAGTGATCGTCAAACATAACGTACCCATTACCATCATTGTCTTCACCACGGCCAAGTTCGGCTTCATCCTCAACTCGTTGTCTGGAATGGCGCTTGTCTTGCTCCAAGTTATCGTCGCCCTCAAACGCCTCATCTGACTTGCGTCTGCGTCCCCTCTTCTTAACTTCGGCTTCAACCTCATGTGGTTCTTGTCCTTGAAGACGAGCTTTCAGCGGATTGCCTGAGAAGTCGACAGCCAGCGGATGAACAAAGTCCGCTGCTCCACGGTAAACGCCAACATCAGCAATTCCATTGCCGTAAAGAAACGCCTGTGCATTCTTCCTTGCTTGGGTCAAGGTAGTAGCCTTGTGGCACTTGCGGCTGGTATCCATGTTGTTGACATAGTTCTCAGACCAATCGCGGAACTCGTCTCGAGAAATCCGAAGAGTCTCATCCAGCATGGTTTGATGCTTGGTCCGGCGTGTTCTTATCATTTTGGCGGATGCCTGATCCGTTTCCGTTGTTTCAGAGGTCGGAGGATCCGAGAGCGTGGGTTTCTTGACCGATTTGCGGGTTGGAAACGCAGCGGCATCTGGCAGTGCAGGCTCAGCGAAGTCAAGCATGTTGCCGTCTTCAACAAGAGGAACTCTCTGCTCCTCGATTTCCCGAGTCTGAATACTTTGTGTCTTTGGTAGCTGCTCCTGAAATTCCTCTTGGCCAGGAAGGGGTGGCAATTCTGGCTCCTGATCGAACACCTCAACCAAGTTGCCATCAGCGTCAAAGTCAAGGCCAATTCCCGAGATAGGGACGAATTCCTCGTTGTCAAAGGGTTGAAAGTCAGGCATATTGTCCGGATCGTGAATTGACTTGCCAAACAGTGGACTCTGGCGGCCAAAGTCAGAAGGAATGCGGCAGCTTGCAGCAGAGTGCGAAGAAGGCGGGAGCTCCAAGTTGATGTTGATGTTGAGTGCAGAGTTGCGGCCTGACGAAAAGCTGCACTGACTGGCTCCTCCAAGCGGTGTCATCTGCGAAAACTTGCTGGCAGAGCCCTGACTTGGGAGCAACAACAATTCTTTATCCCAGTTGAGTAGATCAAGATTTGGAAGCATGCTCATGGGGTCAAAACTCGGATCGTCTTGCAAGATGATGTTTTGGCGCCTACAATGCACAAGTAAGTTCGTTGTTCTCTTTGATCATTGTGTTGTTGAACCAGTCTTCCAAAGACTTACTTTGTCTTGCCAGCTTGGGGATCCGTCTCACTTGTCTGCATGACGCGAAAGAAAGTCATCATGTCAGACTGCGTCTTCTCGACATCCGTGAGGACATAGTTGCACTGCTGCGCGAACACCCGGGAGACGCCGTAGAGCAAACTCCCTTGAAGGCGGAGTGCCAAAGGCGCGCCGGGATCTAGGATCTTCTCGCATGCCTTCGGGACGTTCACTTCTTGGATGGCTTTCTTTGTCAGTTTTCTTTGGCCTCCTCTGCCTACGGTAGCCACCAGCCTGATGCCTATGGTCAGCTTGGTTGATCGATTTGGGTCTGAGCCACAGGGGGTGCATCATACCAAATGGTCGCAACGCCATACTGGCTGTTGCTTAGGACTGCATGCTCTGTCAGTATCAACCTGCTACTCTGTCTAGTAGTGATAACGTACTCTCGTGGCTATAGAACATCGTAGCATGAGATGTTCAACCGTGACTTGGAAGGATGGGGAAAAGATGCTGAAGAGCTGAATGAGAACTCCGCCACAAGACCAATAAGAGATTTGAAGTATGAATAAAGAATTATCGATGCTCTTGGAACCTGTTCCAAGTCCTTATCCTGCGATAACCTCGCGATGCTGCCCCAGATGACCCCTTGAAACGAACGTGGGAAAAAGTGGAAGAATGAAGGAGAAATAAAGGAAGAAAAGAATCGCGAATGTCACGCGTTGAGACGCGCGAAGAGTAGTATTTCACTACTAAGGGAAAGAGCATTTCTGTCCTTCTTGCCGTCAGCTGCTGGACAGTCGTTCTGTTGGTCATTTTGGGGATTGTCGGTTTGCCAGCTGGCAGCGGAGCCTTCGTCACATTGACTTGTTGAGACACCTGAATACAACAGGAATACAGGTACCACCAAGTATCTTTTCCAGTATTGCAAATCACTCAACATCGGAGTTATTCACCATTGTTATTGTCAAGAATCCGTGGATATTGTGCTTCATCCATGTTGTATGAACAAAGCACAGCTCAAGATCTCAATAGTGCCAGCCCTTCTCAAAACAAAGTCCATCAACCCACAAAGAACAAACAAGCGAATCCTTCGTCTTCAGCACTGTATCCTTGTCACGGATCATTTTACCCATTGAACAAAATACCATTGTTATCACTGCGGCTAACGTGCAATCTTTTGAGGATTCCGAGGGGTAAGAATGGACTTATACGCTCTATACAGAAGTGCAATTGCACAAGGCCTTTCCAGTAAGTAGAATGACACATGGAAAGAATTCATATACACACAGCTTATTCCCTGCGTGGATATTCCTAATTCCACACCCATAGCAAATATTAACTGAGAAAAAAACAAGCAAGCAAGTAACCCTGGCATACAAAATCCGTAATCATGCTCCGTATCCATTGCCCATTATGCATGATTCCATCCAAGCCGTCGTAAACAAAGTCGTGAGTAAGCCAGACGCCATGTGACATTGTAGTATCATTCCACCCAAGATCGTCAGCCCAGTATTTTAGCCATGCAATTCTCCCTCCTTGAACAATCCGGACTACAACACCACGTCAGGGTATAGGATAGTTTCGAATCCCGTGACAATGGGGTCCCAGTGAACACTCATATCTTGCCAAAAATCGACTTCGGGGTCGAAAGCATCATACATATCTGCTCGGCGGGTTCCATTCCATAGGGCGGCAGACCATAAGTCCAGTTTCCCCTCTAGCCTTCGTAGATCGAGGGAGAAGAAGTCATTCCATTCCTCATCTAGTCGAAAGTACCTCAGCTGCATGTGCTCTAGCCAGGTCCACATCTCATAGGCCATGCTGTCGTCCCAAAATGGCTTGTAGTCGTCATATGGCTTTGGCGGCTTTCGAGTCCAGGCATCTCGCACTCCTCGGGAGACGACCATGCCAAAGGCATGCAGAGGCTGATTTTGTGCTAATTCCTCAAACGGTACGAGGAATTCGTCAATGCATTTCCATCCAACGACACAAAGGGCCTCGTGCATAAAGTCGATGCCCCTGACCAAAAGATCCGGCATGGTACGTTCGCTCTGATGGTTACTTTTATCTGCAAACAAACTCATGGTTAAAAATCCGTCTACTCCAGAACTAAAAAAAAAAAAAAGAAGAAGAAGAAACATACCGAAACCATGTAGAAAACGTCGAAAATATGCCTGAATTGCCAGGACTTGATGGAACTCCCACGGGGCCATCAGCTGCCCTACAATGGATTTATGCAGTTCTGTGATTTTGTCTTGACAGTCAACGTAATATTGCCGGTCCTTGTTACCCATGAAGCGCCAGCTCCTACATAGCCGTGCCACAATCTCGTAAAGATAAATGGATTGCCGGACCCGGACGAGTTCGGACACCATGGGTGGGTTAATCAGGAGGGATTGCCAAAGAGGCATGTATTGTTCCTCCTTTGCGTAAGCACAGTCTCCGATGAGATTGTCGCAGAGTTTGGTGACCATTTTCGCTCGGCGTGATATGCGGACGGCGTCTCTTAGATGGACACGAAGGTTGAAAGCGGTGTCCCGGTAACACTGTATCTCCCGGACATAGGTAGCGATATCGTCGATATCTGTGAGTTCGAAGCTTGGAATCCCTAGATATTGGGGACGGGATACAAGATTTTCGACCACCGCATGGGTGTAATTCTCGGGTTCTATCTCGTTCTTGAGGACTGTCGTCGTGATGGAGCCCTTGTAGTCGGAAAATGCCTTATAGAAGGCACGGGAAGCCAACACTGCATTCTTCAAAGAGTCAACGTCTGGTAAGAGTTCAAGGATCTGTACAAGAACATCGGGATGCAATCCGGTGATGCCCCGGACCTTCGCCGCCAAATTTGGGTTCTGTGCGTCAGAGTCTTCTGGAAAACTAGCCATTTTGGAGACGGGTTGTAAGACGTCTGCAGAGGCTAAAATCCAAAGGAAGAGCTGTGTGTAGATGTATATTTTCTGAATGACTAGATGAAGAAGAACCCAAGTCTATGCAGAGGAATCCAAGAGGCCGAAATTGACGATCGAGGTCAGGATAGAGGAGGATCGAATGCCGGGCCCAAAAGAAAAACACGGAATTTAATAGTAGGTAGGTATCCAAGACGTTGGGGTGGCAAAAGATGGATAACAATGAATCAGCTCAACTCAACAATAGGGCTGTCCGTCCTCAGATGAAGCGGCACAATGGTGGCTGTGAATCTGGGTCAGAATCGTCCAGCGAGTCACAGATACAGTGTATTCTTTCTGGTCACCGCCTCGAACCGCCGAAGCACGCAAGTTTCTCTCTATTGCAAGAAACCGCATCTCATCACAGTGCTTGTGTGAGAGGCAACAGAAAGCGGCACCAGATGAACGATCGAGAGGGCGAAGGCGAGGGCGAGGGCGAGGGCGAGAGCGAGGCTGGGGGGCGCAAAGAAGAAGGAGAAGAAGAAGAAGAACAATCCATCTATTCTCATGGAAAGTCTTTAAATCTTGTTCGATCAGTGGTAGGAGAGTACTTGCCAGGCAAACAATGGTATATATAGAATGGAGGCCCCAATTAGGTCGCAGGAGCGGGGCAAACTCTCGACCCCTTGCGAGTGGCTGTGATCTAATACGAGTAGAAGCGTAGCAAACTTTCTGAAGGTGAAGTCAAAGACAAGAGAATGCATTCTACCCTATGAGGTCCTATTGATGAGATCACTTTCTAGCATATTGCGCGCTCCGTTTCCTCTACGACTGACCCCCTTAGAGCAAGAGGACGCCCTTGCTCCAGCAGTGTCATAATTCACCTACCGCCGACTAAATCGACCTTCTTAAGCCTTGTCGCCTTGGGCCAAGAAGAAGCCCGACGAGCGCTCGCAACTTGGACTCGACTCCCTCGACCGCCACGGCGATATATTGCTATAATAATTCGATGGGCAGAGGGGGACATCTATAATCTTTATGGTAATTCTTTGCCTCGAATCTATAGAGGAAGAGCGTGGAAGAGAATAGTTTGTCCTGAGTAGAATGGGCCGAGTCCCTAGTCTCTCGTATGTTGGGTTTGGTGTATGTAGTGCGTATCAGTCCGTCTTGATGCCCTCTTCCTTGATATTCTCCTGCAGAGGTGAGTTTGGGTAGCCTCTGATAGTCGGTTTCATTCATCACCATCGCACAAGAGAATCATTCTTCACTCGTCATGTCACCAAAGGCCAACTTGGTAATAGGGGGACTCAACCGAATTCCATTCAAAGCTTCAGACACCACCACCAACTACGAATAATCGACAGCAGCACCATCCACCCATCGCACATGGACGAGATCACTTGATTCTCTAGTCTAATAAACCCCCAACACATATTTGGGCTTTAACTTGATTTCTTTCTCCGTCTTTCCTTTCCCTTCTCACTCTGGTCCTTCGCTCTCCTCACCCTATCGAGCGAAATAGGAGGCGATACCAACATGCTCCGAAAATATCTCGCATCTCATCCACTACCGCTCGCTGCCCAAAGACAGACACATATTCCCGATGTTCTTAAATACGCAACCCATTCACTTGAAGGGCATCCAAGAAACATTGATGACAAGATAACTTCTCCGATGTCAAGAGATAAAAAACAAAAAGATGATGAGTAGCCAGCCTCCTTTGTACTCCCTGTTCCTTTCTACATGAATTTTGGGTTCGCCGCCGCCGCTCATTTCCATTCGCACGGGGCATACATGACTTCTCTCTATTCCATCGTTACGATCTGGGCAAAAACAAGATTAAAAAATGGGGGACATGGGGGAAGGGCAGGAATTGCATAAGGTCAGAAGAAAATGGTGTAGTGTAGCTTCGTGAAGGGGGGTATTTGAATTACTGTAGTGTCATAGGGTCTATATACACATGAAGTGGTCATGGGGATCGTGGTACTATGCTGTGACGTGAAAACTGGGGGAAGGGAAGGGGGTATGTATCCGTTCGATGACGGAATGGCGCCGATGGCCTCCAAGCCCGGCAACGTCGGCCAAGTGTCCGACGGGATGCTTTACGAACCATGGCACAGGATGATGTGCCGAGATGAGCATTCGGAACTCAAGGAAAGACGTGCGCTTCAAGACTGAGCCATGACAGATTGTGATCCACCCAGCTGGCGTTTAACTTGTTCACGAGCCCATCGGGCCGTCTCTATCGTCCGAGGCTGGAACTCGCGGTTGGTCTTGGTCTCCTTGATCATGGTGGTAACCCAATCTTGTCGGAAGGCATCGACAAGCTCGCCGTTGGGGTAGGCATCAGCCAAATCACTGTTAAGCCTGTCAGTAAACGAAATCTGGTGAAGAAAAGCAGCAAGAACCTACCCAATGACACCCATGGCCGCGCGCATCAGCGACTCGCTGCGGTTTTGATCGTTGGAGATAATGCTAAGCAGCTGGAAGATATGGGGCACGTATTGTTGGAGGGCTTGGGCTGTCCATTTGTTAGCATTGGCAGAGTATACGAGGGAGATGTGCGGCATACTCTTTCCACTGGCCTTCATGGCACCAATAATACCACCCCAGGCGTCCATAATACCCTCTCGCAGGGAGATGACGTAGTAGAACATCTCATCCGGGCCCTCTGGCGTAGCAGTGACAGTGGAAGCCTGCTCCAAAACTTGAGCGACGACGGAGAGGTAGGTCTCGAAGTGTCCGCCAATGGCGCCGGCAATGTCACCAAAGCACTGCAGAATAGCAGGCTTGAACTGATTGGCAAGGGTGGTGCTCTATAAATCGAGTTAGTATACTAAAACGCAGGTTACGCCGACGTTGAAAGAAAGGGAGACGGACCCTCAAGTTGTTGAGAAGATAGTTCATGAAGTTATCGCAGAAAGGCTGGCTGCGCTCGCCCATGGATCGAGTGATATCACTGACGAGGCCAATAGCCATCGAGCAGAGACTGGGCTCGTCCTGGTTGCCAAGGGCATTGTACAAGAAGGGTGCGAAAGCCTCCATATACTTGATGAAGTCTTCCTCCATGGTGGTGGCCAGCGCGCTGATAGTGGCGAAGATGGCCTCAGGAACACTGGACTTGCCGCCAATGGTGCTCAGTATCTGAAGGAGGGTCTGCATGATGCGGTCTCCCTGAGGAGAAATCTCCTTGTCCAATCGCGCAATGATGGCCTGCAGAACCGTGCTCAAACTGTTTTGCATTTCTTCCAGAGTGAGCTTATCATCAACGCTAATAACCTGAGACTGCAGAGGAACGGTCTCCTCCAGGCGCTTGATAATGACATCGGAAAGCGAGGCAACAGCTGGCATGCTTTCGGTAGCAGAGTTTTGTACAAAAACATTCAGAACCTCGTATGCTGCGGTTCGCACCGCCGTCTCGGCATCTTGTCGGGAAGTCACTTCCAGGAGAGAGCTGACGGCCTGGTTGAAGTGAGGGGTGATGGGGTTGGAAGGAGCTCCAATGTCACCAGCGAAGCGCTCAGCCAAGTTCATCAAGGCCCAGCAGCACGAGGGGGCCATCTTGGCGTTGCTGATGAGACCCTTGAAAAGAGACTCGATCAGGGTGGGCAGATGTAGTTGAGCATCGATGGCCTCTGAGCAGGCCTCAGTAACGCGGCCCAAGGCATAGGCGGTTGAATCCTTGACCTGCAGAGATTGGTCGTCCATCATGGTGATCAGGACAGGGAGAGCCTGCTTGACAATGGGCTCCAGGACCTTCTCGTCAGGGCCCTCCATAATGGCACCGAAAGCAGACACGGCAGCATCTCGGTTGTGCCAGTCCTCAGATCGCAGGTTCGCCTCAACGAAGGCCAGGACAGGGCCGATGATGCTAGCACCGACAGCCTGGGAGTAGAGCTGCAAGCACTGGTAGGCAGCCCTGGACAAGTTGTACTCGTCATCTGTAGCATCCTCATCCTGCTTCGTCAGAAGCATCAACAGCACGGGCACAACCTCATTAGATGCGACTCGAGCGAAGTTATAGAATGGACGCATTTGGTCTGAGCTCTCGACCTGGGTGTTGTCGTCCTCGATGGAGACTTCCTCCTCGCAGACAGTGCTCCAGAACTCGACAGCCAGCTTGGCGACATCCTCATCCTCGGACTTCATACCCAGGATGGTCAGGCCAAAGAGTGCCTTCTCCATGTAGAAGCGCATGTTCTCGTAGTAGAGAGCCATGATTCTGTTGAGGCAGCCGAAGGCACCCTGCTGGATCCGTGAATCGTCGGCCTGGGTGGCCTCGCAGACGACCTGCATGATGTAGTTGCGCTCGCCCTCATGCTTGAAGTTGTTGGAAACAAACTCCAACGAGTCACCGAGGGCGGTGATGGCAGCAAGTCGGACCTCAATGTTGGCCTCTTCCTTCCGAGCACCCTGTACAACAGCAGTCAAGATGGCGTTTGAGTGGGCAACGAGGGCCAATCGCAGCTCCGAATCCTGGCTCTCACAGATGTAGCCAATGGTGGTGAGGGAGGCCTGCTTCTGGTGGTCGGCACCCTCACTAACGTTCTTGACCAGGAAGGGCAGCAAGTCGCTCCATTGATTACGAGGCAGCTCGATGGCGGCAATCGAAGAGATGACCTGAGCGGCAGCGGTACCAGCCTGGGTGTTGGATGAGGACAGAGTCTGCAGCGTCAGCTGCTTTACCCTGGCCTTGGTCTCATCATCTGTCCCCTGCAGCCATTTAGACTGCAGCTCCTGCTGGCGGGCAAAGTCTCGGGCTGTGAAGGCGTTCTTGAGGGCAATACCGGCGGCGGCTCGGATGGAACCCTCTGCTTGCTCGTTTGCGAGCTCTTGGACGAGGGTAGCGAGATACAGCGGCTGCGGGGAAGGGAGAAAAACGGTCAGCAAAGGGTCGGAATCTCTTCGATCTCAGGAGGGACGTACGAAATTACTCTCCGCTGCCTGGGTAAGTTGCTGTTCGGCGGCGTTTCGCAGGTTCGCGTCTGTGCTCCGAGTCAGCCCATGACGTCCGTCTTCGCCCTGCCTTTGTCTTCGTCGACGACCCCCCTCAACGTGCCCGCAACGCAAAATCAGAATAAGGGGCCCCCTGGGGAGGATCTGGCAGCGACTGGAGGGTGTGGTTTCGGCACTCACCTGGCGACAGCGAGTTGGCGAGCACCGTGTTAATCTCTGAGCTCGACATGATTGCAGGTTTTTAAGGGTTCCCTCATGCGTCGACAAAGCTCTGTGGTGCTGGCGGGAAACACCGTCTGGGAAGCGCACGTGTTTGAAGAAGGGGGAAAAAAGGATGTAGACGCGGGGGAGGTCCAGGCGGAGAAAAGAGGCCCTGTGAAAACACGCACGCAGTTGGCGCGGAACGGCAACGAGAGCAGAAAATGGCGGTCTATTGTGTTTTCGTCCAAGATTGGACTGTGAGAATCCCAACAGCTGCCTGGCTGTATTAAGGTCGAAAGGGAGACGGACGACAGAAAAAAAGACGACGAATAGGGTCTAGAGGTCGCACAGAGGGTCTCCAAAGCGTGCAGGCCAGCAGGGGGCAGTTTCTGTGGATGACAAGACAAGCCAAAGTCGCTACCGCCACTTTTTACGTGGGCGCACACCGTGTGAGGGAGGGTACTAATACTAGCAGAGGTACTGACTGGTACTGGTACTGGTGCTAAAGAGCGTGCAGAAGACGGATGAGAGGGAGAGGAGAAGATAAGAAGAAGAGGCACGGATGGGTTTCTCAGCCGTTGGAAATGCCCCGAAATGATGTCTCAGAAAGGGAGGAAGCGCAAGAGGCGTTGACGGTGGAGGGAAGAAAAAACAATACAGGAGAAAGAGTTTTGTTTGAAGGCTTTTGGGACCAGCGGCCAAACAGGCACCTCAGGCTTCCAATGCAGTTGATGAGGGGACGCTGCAGTGGTGCTGGTGCTAATACTAGTAGCAGTCGTAGCAGCAACAGCAGCGTTCTGGCGGTGCGGTTGCGGTGCAGAGGGCCGTTCAGCCGCTACGAGGGCCACTGGAGCGCTGCAGTGGGCCCGGGAAAAAACATCCTCCCGTACCTTGTTCTTGTTCATGTTCAGTGCAGCCAGCCAGCAGCTGTCAGGGCGACATCGGCGGAACTTCGCTTAACGCTGCCTGACCGCTGCGAGAAGCGTGTTTGGATAGAGGGGGAGAGAGGGGCCGAACGGGAAACGAACGCATGCACGCAAAAAGTAACTGCTCAGACCGGCTTAGAGTCAGAGGGATAAAATACGAGTAGCGTCTGTTGCCTGCTGCGATTGAAGATTTTTCTTGTTATGGGGTACGGAGTACCTGAAGAGCCTGGAGCTCAAGCCTTGCGGATCGTACATACTAAATGTATCTATGTATGTATGGTATGTATGTACTCCGTACTTCGTAGGAGTAGGAGTAGGACTACATGTCATTGTACTGACTCACGCCCCTGTACTCATTCGCTGTGTCTCTACTTCGTAATTCCCGACTCAGCTTCAACAAGCCCCCTTTCATCGCCATTCATAGATAGTATTCCTACTACGAGTTATTTGCGATTCACCAATTCACAAGGCAGATCAACATTCACACGCGTCTTATCTGTATTGTTCCCCGCTCATCGAATCTTCCAAAATGTTTATCTCCACGGTGTAATTCAACTGCCCCCACAGCTTCCACAGCAACCATGGTTCTAACGCGAATTCTTTCGACTTCTTTTTTCTTCCTCGACTATTTTTCAGGGGCTTGTCATTTTAAGACGTAAAAATTGAAAATAGAGGGATGACATTTAGTCAATGTCTGATTTGCCTCTCTGGCGTTTATTTTATTTTATTTTTTAATTTTTTTTATTTATTTATTTATTTATTTTTTTTAATTTTTTTTGTTCTTTATTTGTATTACTTTGGAAGTGAGTTTTAGACGGCCAACAGAATATATGAATCCGCACCATTTGTTTTTCACCCATGTGCTAACACTAATGTGCTTCACCGTATTTGTAGGAGTAACATCCTTTCATGCATCCGTACGGAGTAGTAATATGTTGTTTGTGCCTTCAAGGAGGCGTGCATTTTCCCTAGCCGTCCAAACGAGCGATTCTTCCCAAAAGATCAATCTCGTCACTGCCATAAAACTCCCACCATTTTGTTTTGTTCAAGATCGGACTTCATTTACACCTACACCCCATTGGCCTGCTCCTCCAAGGCACTCACCAGATCCGAAGGACCATTCAGCTCCAACGCACTCACTGCCTCGTCGATTTTCACAGGCTTGGCAACAAACGGACTGCCAGGCCGGCTAGAGGCAAACTGTATCTCCGGGCGTCAGCATACGTCCACAAGGGTTGTTGGGATTCTCTCGCGGGTGCAGGAAACTCACGTTGCTGGCAGCGCTCAAGAGAGCAATCAACGAACTCTGTACAACGTCTTCGTGGATGCCCACGCCCCACACGGGGATGTGGCTTCCAGCCGCTGTACACTCTATGTATGTTGCGGCCTTGACGTCTCGGCCCCTGCCGATGGCGTGTTCCTTGTAATCCTGCACGTCCAGGTTGACACCCACGCCCCTCAGCGCATTGGCCAAGCTTGAAATGGGACCGTTACCACGGCCCTGGAGCGTGAACTCCTTGCCGTCCACGGACACCACACCGGTAAACACTCGCATCAAGTCTTTGGTGACGAGCGTCTTGCCGGGCTGGGGAGGGGCGGGCGACCTGGATCGGTCCGGCGTGATGCTGTAGTCCATGATGCTGAACCGCGGGTTCTGGTTGAGGAAGTACGTCTGCTCGAACAGGGAGGTGATCTCCTTAGGCAGCAGCTCGCGGCCAAGCTCGTCCGCCTTCTTCTGGACGACCTTGGAGAATGCGACCTGCAAGCCACGGGGCAGATCCAGCTGCAGCTGGCGCAGGATGATCCATGCAGCACCACCCTTGCCACTCTGGGAGTTGACACGGATGACAGCCTCGTATGTGCGACCAATGTCCTGGGGGTCCAGAGGCAGGTATGGCATCTGCCACTCGTCCTCGTACGAGTCGCCCTCGCGGTCGCGGAGTTCGAAACCCTTCTTGATGGCATCCTGGTGAGAGCCGCTGAAGGCGCACACCACCAGGGAGCCGCCATACGGAGCACGCTGATGCACAGGAATCTTGTTGCAGACCTCAACTGTGTCAATGATACTGCCGAGATCGGAGAAGTCAATGTTGGGGTGGACGCCCTGGGTGTACAGATTCAGACCCAGAGTCACCAGGTCAACATTGCCTGTCCGCTCGCCGTTGCCAAACAGACAGCCCTCAACTCTGTCGGCGCCAGCCATCTGAGCCAACTCGGCAGCCGCCACAGCGCAGCCTCTGTCGTTGTGCGGATGCAGGGAGACGCAAATCTTCTCACGCTCGGAGATGTTTCGGCAGAAGTATTCAATCTGATCGGCGTACACGTTGGGTGTCGACATCTCCACCGTGGCGGGGAGGTTGAAGATGATGGGGTTTTCGACAGTCGGTTCCCAAGCGGCCTTGACGGCCTCACAGACCTGGAGGACGAAGTCGGGCTCGGTGTCGGAGAAGGTCTCGGGACTGAACTCGAAGGCCCATTCGGTGCCTGCTTGCGAAGGGTCGTCCTTGGTTAAAGACCGGACCAGCTTGGTGCATCGGATAGCCAGCTCCAGAGACTCTTCCTTGGAGAAGTTAAACACAACTCTTCGGAAACACTCGCTGGTCGCGAGGTAGATGTGAATGAGGCCCTTCTTGGCTCCCTTCAGGGCCTCGACGGTGCGCCGGATCAAGTCCTCGCGGCACGGGGACAGGACTTGCAGCCAAACATCGTCGGGCACGACGCCAGGGGTTTCAATCAAGCGGCGAGTGAAGTCGAAATCGGTCTGTGAGGCGGAGGGGAAGGAAACCTCAATCTCTTTATATCCTATATCGACGAGCATCTTGAAGTAGCGCCACTTCTCATCGCCGTTCTAAGCGAGCGCCAGGCAGGTTAGCAGTCCGAACGAAATAGCAGAAGAAGAACAGCCCAAACGAGAGACTTGCCATTGGATCGACCAGACTCTGGTTTCCATCGCGAAGATCCGTCGACAGCCATCGCGGCGCTTTATCCACCGTCTTTGACGGCCATTGGCGATCAGGCAGGTTTATCGGCGGAAACCGCTTGTATTTCTTCCATGGTTCCTTGAGCCTGTGGTTTCGCAGCAAAGCAGCGCCTCGTCAGCCATCAAGAAGCATAAAACATGTAAACGGCAGTCGAGTTGCACAGCTGCGATGGATTCGTCTTACATGGGCATTTTGGCGGCTTCTCAATCTGGGGAGAGTGTGACGCTGGAAAAATCGCGGGGCAGATGATGGGCGAAGTTTCAATTGCTAGTGTTAGTGTTCGCAATCAGCAGTAAATAAAATGGAGATGGAGGGGTTCTCCGGAGTTGAGTGCCCGACGCCGGCGCTTTATTAATAGCAGTCCTTTGAACTGATTCAAGGAAATATGTTTAAATAAATAAAAAGAATCATACAAACCGGCCTCGGAAAGCACCGCTATATATAGAACTTTTGATCGAATGTGATTTTCTGAGTCATCTCAGTTCCAATGTCAAATAACTTGCATCTCATTGAACCGCTGTCTTTGCCTTGCGCGTATTCCCGTTATTACAGTCGGCCCCGCAAAAAGTGGCTGCTCATCCTCTCATTCTCTCTCCGATATCGTTCGTGTGTCTTTCGGCTTACTTTGTACGACTTTTGTAAACTCCGGACTCGTAATACGTTTCAGCTTACTAGTATAGGCGTAGTATTCTCGTAAGACGGGCTGCTTCCAAGCATGCATGTTCCGCGGACATGTTTTGCATTTGGCGTCCGAGATTAGCGGTGTCTGCATGTAATATGTAGTAGTATTGTGTTCTCAAGCCTCGTTCCGACGCCATCCGCTTCACTGCACACGGACAGGGAACTAAGCATCATGTTCCATAAAGTACTCCGTAATACGCAAAGAATATATAGATATAGTATATGGCTTTTCATAACTCGTTATAAAATCATCAATTCAAACTCCCGTTGCCGTCATCATCAATCCAATCATCATGAACATAAGAAAGGGCTTGCCCTCCAATGCGCATACATGTGACTCAGTGATATCATCCTTGCTTCCAACTCTCCTCCTCTTGGCCGCCCAATCGATCAACGATAGCGTGGGGCTGATGACCGGTCGTAAATCACCTCGGTTTCGATAACACGGTCGTCCCGCCTATGCTGTCGCCGGGGCTGGTGATCATAGGGTCGTCGATCATAGTCATCAATGAATTCGCGCTCATATCGTTCGCGAACTCGTAGTCGCTTCTCCCGTTGAATTTCCTCCGAGAGCTCGGTCAACTGAAGAACATCGTCCTAAACGCAGGTTAGATCAATCTCATGTCTTGGCCAAAGGGCATGCAAGGGGTGTTGACTCACATATTTCAGGTAGTCCATGACGTAGAAGAACCAATCCGTCTCCTCATATTCATAGCCCATCTCTTCAATAGCCTCTCGGATCACAAGGTCCTTGGTAATCTCCGTCCACATCTCCTTTTGCGGAGGGTGTGGTGGTTGAGGTGAGCGGGTGATTCTGCGGTCTGTGACCTTTTCGATATCAATCTCCCTCTCACGATCGAAGACGACGCTGAGGCGTTCTCCCCTCGGAGCTGGTGGCGGCGACGGCGCCTTGGTGGGAGCACCATCTCTTTCGGGAATGAACTGGGTCCTTCTCACGCCGCTGTACTTGGTCCATGTGGTGTTTGTGCTAGCTCCTCCTACGCCATCCATGCGGATGCGCTCGGTTCCTGGCGGGACATCTACAATTGACCAGTTCTTGGTGGCACCACCCCACGCCTCGCCCATTTGGCCACGCGAATCAACCTTGGAGGTAATATACTCGACCTCGTCATCAGCAGGACGGGCAGCCGCGGAATGCGCCCTCCTCCGAGTCTTTGTATCCTCGACCTTCAAGTCACGACGGACAACGATGTCGTCTTCATAGTAGTGAGAACGTCTCTCGCGGCTTCTGGAGCGGGCGCGGGCGCGGCTGGTGGATCGATGAATATCAACTTCTGTCCGGTTCTTGGACAGAGAAATATCAATGTCTGTCTCTCTAGTCTCACGCTCCCTTGGGCGGTGCCGGATTGGGGGAGGCGGGGAAGGTTTTCTGGCCGAAACAACACCTGGTTCTCGTTAGCATGGCTGATGTCAAACTCTAGCACATGTGATATGTGCGCACGAGTATCACATACCATGATCAACGGCTGTATAATGCGTAATAACCTCACGCTGAACAACAGGCCCACGAATAACAGGAGGCGCGGGTGGTGGTGAAGGGGATGGAGACGGCACTCGTTCGCGCTCTCTCTCCACTATGCGGATGTGCTCGCTGTCGGACGGCTCGACGTATCTAACAGATATAGGAGAAGGCGACCTGCGGCGGGAGGGTGACCGGCGACGAATAGTCGAGGGAGCGCGGACTCTCTCTCTCTCCACGACTCTGGTCCGAGAATGCTCATGCTCATGGTCATGCGGAGGCGACACACTCTTGGCCCGGCGCATACCGCGGTCCCCCGGGTACCGGACTGGAGGGCTGGGATCTCTGTGACTGAGCCGGTCACTGTGCCGGTCAAACTCGACTTCCCGCGGGCGCAGGACCATGGGACCAGCTTCGGGTCGTCGAGTAGTCCTCAAGAACTCGGGCAGCTCGTCTCTCTCACGGATGCGAACATCAACTTCGTCATATTCCCGTTCCCGACGAGCCCGTGGCGGCGCGGGGCTGCGAGCCATAGTCCGTGTAGTTGTACGGACCTGGTCGTCAAACTCCACTGCCGAGCGACGAAAGTCGCGGTCGCGATCGTGGTATGCCATAGTGCACTCTATCTATTCTGTGTGCCCTTCGTTTTCCCAGCCGAGAAGAGTCCGGGTTTTGATGTGCGAGAGGAGGAATCAATACAAGGAGGCGGGAGGAGTAGTTGAAGCGGGGTCTAAGCCAAGTAAAAACGTCATGCGGCTGAGAGGTGAAAGCCGCCCTTTGTGACACTTTGGAGAGCGCTTCACCCTCAACAGTACAACAGCAAAAGCAAAAGCAAAAGGGCTGTCGAAGATGCGATGGTATAAAAGTAGACTGTCTAGCAGAAAATGTGAGTGAGAAGGGGAAAAGGGGAGGTCAAGCGAGAAATGCTGATTTTGAGGCTTTTGGCCCTGGTCCTAGGAGGGAGGCGGCGCAACCAGTCGAGGGGCAGTGACGGAACTTTAGAGGCAGCAAGGCAGTATCAGCTGCAGAACGGAGAACAGGGGGAGGGGGGAGGCCAGGCCAGAACCAACGTCATGCCCCCCGGCATAAAAACTTGTGCAGTAGGGCGGGCGGCTCAGGCGATCAAAGTCCTAATACCTGGTAGACCCGACTGACTTGACTTGACTTGACTGACCTTGACTGACTGTTTTCCGTGTACGAAGTATATACGAAGTGTGTACGGAGTACGGAGTACTTGGTAAGCAGGATATTTTAGTACCGGGCGAATACAGGCGATGGATGGATGGATGGCGCCTAAGGCGGGGGGCAAAAGCGCATATGCAGATTCTAGATTCTGTACTCCGTACTTCGTAGGATATTGATCAATCAGTGATGAAGCAGCGACGCGCGATGCTGCCGATGCGGGTGGCTGTTGAGCAGAGGCAGACAGAGATATGATATCCAGCAGGCCAACAAGGCAGAGACCAGAGTTTGGCAGCGGCTCGGTCCACTCCTAGCGATTACAAGTCCATCCTTTATCCCACACACCTCTTACGTATTGGCGGAGCTAAAAACGAAGAAGAAAAAGCCTGCGAGGTCTGTGAGGGTCATGACCCAGGAGGAGGCCGCAGATGGTGGGCAGCAAAGTGGCAGCCCAACCAACGCAGCCTTAAGCCGGGCCACACCTAACCAGACCCAACCAGACCAGACCGGGCTTGCCAGGCTATCAAAGAAATCCCATATCCATGGCCAAGTGTGGATGGAGATGTGGATATGTCTTGACGCAATCGTGCAGCCGCGCGAACGCCGATAATCAGATCAGACAGACAAAGAAGAAGAAAAAAGAACAAAGTCAAATACATTGCTTTTTCCTCCATGTCCTAAAAATAGCCCTTCACACAAAGAACGAACAACACATTATTGTACAACTTCACGTGTCAACACAGTCAAGTAAAAGGCTTCATTCATCCAGCAAAAGAGCCAGCTCCCAAGACAGGCCAGGTCGGGTGACACCGCAGAAACATCACAGGCAGCCAAGCAGAGGTTGAGAGCCTGACAAGGCGTTGCAGCCCGTTCTGCTCTCTGTTCCCCCCATGTCGTCACCAATGCACATCCACCCCTGTCACATGCGTTGCCACAGCCCTGGTCATCGTGACCATGAGGGTCTCACTCACTCACCATCTCTTTTCCCTTTCCCTCTCTTAACCGAGCTTACAAAGGGTGCCTTGATAACCGCCGACAACGAAAGCAGGGAGAGCTACGAGGCCCAAAAATCCAAAAATCCAAAGCGTATTGCATGATGCTGTTTCCATAAATAATTTATAAAACATACATAAAACAGCCTAAGCGGCTACAGTTGGGCATTTGTGGGCGGGCGGCTAATGAAACAGTTCCCAGCTCACACGTGCGTAACCAACACACTCACTCACTCGCATCACATCTCAATAATGAAAATGCAACCTGTATTCTGCAATCTGCAGGCCAACACAACAAAGGCGTCAATATAAAAAAAATGTTTTGCCTTATCCCTTCTTCATGCCAGACCTATGCTTCGCAAACTTCACGCACTGTAACATTGTCCCAAGCGAGCTCCCCTCATCACTCTTCCATTGGCGAAGTTATTTGCTTGTGCATGATGAGGCCGTCTTTGCCGCCCAACAAGGCCGAGATGAGCAACTTCAACCGTTGAGGAATGCGGTACGTTGTTTTGTTTAACACTATCTTTATACTTTTATACTTCCAATTCTTCCAAAAAGAGCAAATCACTACTCCGAACTACCTTGATAAATGCCACGTTTCGTGTCCTTGGCAATCATTCCCGTCAAACTCTTCTCCGGCTTAGGGTAAGCTGGCCTGCCGCCCAGGATATCTACCACCTCACGCATGTCAAGCCAATAGGCCAACTTGGGCCTTCTGTTCGGCCAATCCGTGTCGTTCTCTTCCAGCTCACTGATTGGCGTGAATGCAACTTCAGAGCCCTTGATGCCAATGACGGTCGCGCTGTTGGGGTCCTTCTTGACTCGGTTGTGTGCATTGCAGCCAAAGTCCTCGAGGTGCTGAATGCACTTGATTGCCAGCCTGACCGCGCGGCAGCGATCCATTGGCGAGGGGACACCACCCTGCTGGACGTGGCCGGGAATACTCTCTCGACTTTCAAACCGGTCGTGAGCCTCCTCGCGAATGATGTCGGCAATGAGTTTGGCGTCGTAGACTTTGCTGGCCTTCTCGTTGACAAGGATCAGGCGTCCAGCACGGGACTGGCCCTTGTCCTTCTTGAATACATCCTTCAGGTGCTTGACATCTGCATTCAGCATTTCAAGGCTGACGCCCTCTTCGGGGATGTAAACGGCCGAGGCCCCAACGCTGAGTCCACTCAACGTGGCAACGTAACCTGAGCGCCCTCCTTGCGTCTCAATGACAAAGACCCGGCGGCGGGTAGCTGAAGCAGACTGCTTAATCTTGTCGCAATAGTTTACCAGCTCGTTGAGACACGTGTCCGATCCCAACGAGTATTCAGTACCGGGCACGTTATTGGAAACAGTCGCGGGGAGGAGACAGAGAGGAATGCAAAGTGAAGGGTATTCGTCCCTGGCCTTGCGTAGCTGCGAGACCGCATGGAAGGCCTCGAACCCGCCCACAATAAAAAGTGCATCAAACTGATACTCTTCAATGAGGTTGGCAATCAGCTCCATACCCGACTCCGAAGGGAGTTCACGGTTGGTTCCAATCTCAGAGCCACCTTTGCTGGCCCAGCCGTCCACTTCGAGCCAGTTGAAGGGCCGGACAGCTCCAAGGGGCTTGTCACCATGGTGGCGAGCAAATCCAGCAAAACCGTTGTGGATTGCAAGGGGTTCGTGTCCGCGGGAGAGGCAGTACGCAACAGCCGCTCGTACAGCGGCGTTCATACCACCGGCCGGAGCGCCGACGTTGATGAAACCGATTTTCATTCGCTACAATGATACTGTTAGGAGATGTGTAAAATTGGGCAAACGGGGGCTGAGGGGACTAACGCTCTTCTCAGGCAGTTTATTATCGTCGATCATAACATTTGTGGTCGTCATGTAGGACTTGTACTGGTCTGAAAACTCGGTATCGCGAAGACCCATCGCTTTGTCAAAGTCTTTGGAATCCACAGCAACAGCTACCTCCTTGGTTTCCTGCACAGCTTTCATGAGGGGCTTCCGAACAATCTTGTTCTCGTTAATGGCAATGAAGCAAGTTTCAGTTTCGGGAGTAGCTTCAAGAACGGCCTTGACAGCCTCGACACCTTGGAGGGTAGCGAGCACTCGATCATAGGCCACTGCTGTGCCTCCTCGCTGAACGTGGCCCAGCGTGGTGATTCTGGTATCAAGAGCTAGGCCGCCCTCGCTCTTGTCTGCGAGGAGGTCCTTGATCTCTTCGGGGGAGATCTTGTTGCCGTCCTTGTCACGGGCGCCTTCGGCAACAATGACAATAGTCTTTCGCTTTCCAAGTTTGCGATGCTAAGTCAGGTCAGCAATTGAATTTAACTGTATGGTGAGACTGTTTTTTTTTTCTTTCACTCACTCGCTGAACTACAATGCGCATATCCTCTCTCCAATCTTGGTCTCTTGGTCGCTCGGGGATGAAGACAAAGTCTGCGCCAGTCGCAACTCCGGCAAGCAACGCCAGCCAGCCACAGTGTCGTCCCATGACCTCAATAACAAATGCTCGGGAGTGAGAAGAAGCAGTAGCCTCGATGTAGTCGACCATCTCGCAGATACGTGCAAGCGCTGAATAACACCCGATAGTGGCATCCGTTCCAGACAAATCATTGTCAATGGATCCAACAAGACCAACAATGTTAAGATGCTTGTAGGGTGCGACCTGCTCCTCGGTCAATTCCTTATTGGCAACAAGTTCGTGTAGCAACGAGGGCCATTCGGCACGAAACTTGTCAGCTCCGGTTAGAGAGCCGTCTCCTCCACAGATGATGAGGGCATCGATGCCATTGAGGACCATGTTCTTGGCCGCTGTCAGTCGACCGGGTCGTTCGTAGAATGCCATGCATCGTGCAGTTCCAATGAGTGTTCCTCCCTCAGACAGCCATCCCCGGACATCGTCCCATCCCATCTGCTTGATGAATTCGCCACCCTGCACCAGACCCTCATATCCTTCGTATACACAGAACGCATCGCAGCCCATGTGGATGGCCATGCGCACGACAGCACGCACAACAGCGTTCATGCCAGGGGAGTCGCCTCCCGAGGTCATCACGGCGATCTTCTTCTTCGGAGCCATTGTGGGCGGCGAACTCGGAGGGAGTGTTGCTGCGACAGTGGGTGCGTAGAGTCCGCGAAAGAGAGCTCGCCAGAGCTGGCCAAGGATCAAGCGGAAGGGGAAAAGAATATCAATGGGCCGCGAAAAGATCTCTAGGTAATGTTTGAGAGGCATTTACAGGGCTGTCGCCCGCAAGCTCAAAGGAATGAGCGAAATTAGGGATGAAGAGCACAACCACTGGTATGGATGGAAATAAAGGCTGAGTCTCGATGGAGGGGACCCGAGAACGTGGAAGCTCTTATCGGCGTCCAGCGATTATTATCAGTTGGCGGGGTATTTTTTTTGGAGGGCTGTTGTGACTTGTGATATCACTATCTACTGACACCACACCACTATTGCAGGACCAAGAATCAGCTGAAAGCGGAATGCTTGGAGTTTTGGCATCTATTCGCAGCAAAGTTCTCTTTGGCCATGGAAAAATGTCCAATGGGGAGCAGCCGATTATGCCCCGTGTCTACTCATGGCCCGAAGAAGCAATCGCTGCCAGACCAGGTTTTGGATCTCCCCAATCATGGATTTACTTACAAGAACTACGTAATGGCATGAGGGGTTTTGGGGGAAGCTGGGACGCATTGGCATCATTGGATAATAATAGACGTCAGAGATATTACAGACTTGACAGGGATCCGTCAGTGTGTGCCGAGATTTGCTTCAGTGCATAGATTTAGACTCCGGAGTCGGGACAGACGTCAGCGGACCCATCACTAAAAGCCGCTCGCAAAAAGTCTGTTCTGGCTTCTGTCAGAGCCTCAGAGGGCCATAAGACCCCCACTATCTGCACTAACAGAGCCACCACAGCCTCGCCTGGCTGGACCAATAGGCACAGGCTATCAGCCAACCCCACCATCCCGAACCTCGCCTTCTCCCCATAGCCAGCCTTGTCCAGTCGTGGCGCTCCAAACCACAACCTGGGGTCTCTCTTTGCTGCTCTCGACGCGATCGCCTTGCCTTTATGAAGCCTTCGAGTATCGCACCAACTACTAGGTGATCGTGACTCGATCATGGCGCCAGGCGATGACCCGCCGCTGTCCCTGCGACCGGTCCCAGTCGCCGACCAGAAACCCAAGAATCTCGCCGAGTTCATTGCGCGCGTCAATGCACAGCCTGGTGGGTTCCGCTCGGTGACAGAGGATAAACTCCGCGAAGAGATCAAGGCCAGCGAGGGCCAAAATGGATCAACTGAGCCCGAAGATGAGGAGATGTCGGATGCCGAGGAGGAGGACGATTCAGCCGCCAAAGACCCCAACCTGGCTCGCATGGAGGTTTTGAAGAACATCGAGTATGGATGGCATTTTCTGATCAAGGTCGTTCCGTGCTTAGGAACAAATGTGCTGATATTATACCTGTAGTTTAGCCGGCAACATCGCATTACTCACTCTCGATTCCATATCGCTACTCCTCTCGAAGCAGAATCCCACCCAAGTTAGCTTGACGCTGTCCCAACAGCTTCGCGAAATGGTCGGCATTGGCACCTTGGGTGCAGACAAGCTCCATGACTCCAACATAACTTCGGCCAAGACGAAAGACCAAGAAACTGTGGCCATGGGATGGACCCTCATGGAGATTAACAAAACGAGAGACTCGGCAGAAGAGGCCACTGCGTTCTTGGAAAGAGAGATTGAAGCCGAGGGGAGATACTGGGAAGACATTATTTCTGTACAGAAGGCAGGATGGGCTATTTGCAAGGTCCCACAGGAGCGGCATACCTTGGGCGTCAAGTTTGGCTTCTCAGAAGGCAAGCCGCATCTCTCACTCACATTCCCCATCATTTCTGTGCCAAACTAACCGCCTATCAGCCGCTCCCGAGTTCAAAAACAATGGCCTAGCGCCAATGAGAAGGGGCGAAGATGGTTCGACAAATCTTGATCTTGGTCGACTAGGCGGCGTCTCAGAAGCCCTGGTCGTCACATACGAAAAAGATGGCAAGGTAGTTGGTCAGTCGACCTCACGCAATGCCAGTCAGGGTGCTTCTCTGGAGCATCGAGTCCTCGAAGCCCGCAACACCATTTTCTCACAAGAGCTCTGGTACGAGCTGACTCGGGAGTCACGCTCCCTTGTCCCCTATGATGTAACCCCGCAAGGGTCACGGTTGATCTGCAGTTTCGATGCGACGTCTAAAATCATTCTCGAACTGCTACCCCTGGAGTCTTGTCCCCCGCCCAACGAACACTTGCCCGAGAACGAGGCCGCCGAGACGATATCCATGACTCTACACATCCTCTTGACCTATGCCCACCGGTACAACGAACTCATAAGGATACGTCCCATACCCCCTCACATCTCCCGCTCCCCACGTCAGCAGTCGTACGCTCTCCTGCGCCCCATCATTGCACTCATGATGAATAAGAGGAGCATTGAATCCTCAATCAGATACATCGGAAGTCTTGTACAAGCCCTCAAGAAGGCGGGTCTGTCTTCCTCGTTTATCCTACGCACTCCACAAACAACTCCTGCCGATCCCAACGTACGCGGACCAAACCAAGTGACTAGCTCGCATACCATGGTTCGCAATATGCTGCAACCGCAGGAATTTATTCTTGAGGTTACTATCCTGCCTGGCATGATACTCACCGTCCGCGGCCGCACATTCAGTTTCCCCGTTACAGCTACATATTATTACATCATTCTCCCCCCCTCATCCCCCATTCGAAATATCTGTGCCCCTTACAGTGACGGCTACCCAGATCTCCAGGCATTAATCGATTATCTCCGCACCACCGTCACTCGAGTTATCGCCGGGCACTTCCTCTCTACCCTATCGTCATCGTTTAACAAAAGTGCTCTTATCCAAAACATCCAGGGCACATCTATCAGTGACCTCGATAAACAGAGCCTCGACATCCGCTTCGCTATTGAGGAGGAAGGAGACTGCCGACTATCCCTCACCATCACTGGCGCTACGCTCGTGGATAACACACCCGACGCGAAGACGTGGAAGTGGACTGTTACTGCAGACAGCGAAACCCGCACGGCGGAGGATGTTGTGACAACTGTCTTTGGCCAGGCTCTCTCTTAGGAAATGAATAGACCGCCGAGGACTACAATAATCCTTCCGAATCCGATCGCCCAGGTTGATAAGTGGCTTGATGGTTTGCCAGATGGGGAGGCATCTGCCAAGGCAGAGAAGAAGAAGGGCAAGGAGAAGCACGTGGAGTTTGTACTTCCGCCAGATGTCATCCTCATGATGCCGTACGAACCCCCTTACGAACCCCCGCCACTCTAGATGGAAGGGACTGTTTTGGTAGTGATATTATACCCAATACATGTTAATTTTCAGCGCAACTTGATGTCTACGGAATGCAGAAAGTCTATACCTATCCACGAGGATCAGTTATCGGCATCGCAACTCACTACCTAGGAACCCAAAATCAATAAGTCAGTCGCGGTGCACATGGTTCAGTTTTTCAGAGATCTTTCAAGTAAAACTCGCAAATAAATCATTCATCTAAGACATCTTCCCGCCCATATTTTCCGGATTCCCTATTCCCACCCCTGATTCATTGTTGCATAAAAAAAACAGTTCATTCTCGCGCGTAATCATCTCCAATAGCAAGCGTATCCCAGACCAAGCAACAAAAGCTCGTTACCAAAAATTGCAAAGCAGTCTTTCCTCTACTAACACAAGAAAGAACGGCCCAAAAAGTAGACAAAAAACTGGTTCTCAACTCCAAAGGTGGGTATCATCCATCGCGCTCTTTAGTGTCTCGTATTAAACAAGAACTTGAGTTCGTTGACATCCAGACGGCCAATCTTGACGCTCTCGGCCTCGTCTAGTGCAGCTTCCACAATCTCCTTTTTCCTGTCCTGCAGCTCGACAATTCGATCCTCGACGGTTTCGCGGGTCAGGATACGGTATACCTTGACTTCCTTCTGCTGGCCAATTCGGTATGCCCGATCGACGGCCTGCATCTCAATGTACGGATTCCAAAAGGGGTCCATGATGATGACGCGGGAGGCAGCCGTGAGGTTCAACCCTGCATTGCCGGCCCGGAGGGAGACCAGCATGACTTTGACGTCCTTTTTCTCTCGGAAATCGTTCGCCGCGGCAAATCGTTTCTCTGCGGACATTCCACCATCATATCGTACCAACTTGCCTTCATACTCGTCGTGGAACATAGCCACCTTTAATAGGTCTAACAGAAGAGTCCACTGTGAAAACACGATGGTCTTTTCCCCGGTTGCATAAATTTCCTTCAAGAGACGCATGCATTCCGAAACTTTGGCAGCAGGTAACCAAGTCTTTCGCAAATATCGCATGTACTTCTTGTACGCCTCTCTGTTCTTGACTGCCTCTTTTCGAAGAGATTTTAGCATGGAGGGTTTAACCTCCGTCTTCTTCTTTTTGTCTTTCTTCTTCCTCCTTCTTTCTTTCCCCTCTGAGTCGTTTTCGCTGGCAAAGAAATCATCGTCGACAATAAAGTTCTTGAGGTTGCCCTTCTTATCAACATCAGAATCAAATTCATCTGCCGAATCTGAAACCTCGTCGTCACTCGAATCGTCCTCGCTTTCATTCTCTGCGTCGGATTCTGATTTCTTGATGGCTTCGGGCATATGGACTTTTTGGAATGCTTCGTACGTGAAGCATTTCTTGGGGTCGAATAGGCCCCGGCACACAGGGCACTTAGCCTTGTCGCTCTCGGTCCCGTCTTGAAGATTCAAGGCTGCTGCGCTGTCCACCAGCCGAGTCAAGCACTGGTGGCAACTATCATGCCCGCAGGGAATGAAGAAGGATGGCGATTGCACGGCATCGTAACAAATTGGGCACTCAAAGACCTCAATATCCTTTATCCTCGCCACAATGGTTTTATCCAACTTATTGACCAAGTCCAGCATAGACTCGCTTGACATGGGCGCAGCGTCATCTACATCCAAATTGAGATGTGGGTGGCAGCATGCTTGCCGAAGTCGAAGGAGGAGAACGAGAATGCTTGAGTAATTCTTGCCGATGCTTCCATCACGAAGGTACTTGCTGAATTGTACCTGAGACTTCTTCTCGAGTTGATTGTAGAAATCACGTTCGTCTTTGGTGAGCTCGGCGTAGACCACCTCTTCGGATTTTTCAGGAAGTCTTAGAATGGGCTTACCGTCCAACTCAGAATTCTTCTTGCGCCGAAGCATAATGGCTTTGAGAAGGGCTTGAAGCCTAGTCATGGCAACACTTTGGGGGTCACCATTCCGGCCAAAGAGCACACCGAAGCTCTGCATTTATGAGATTAGTAAAGCAAAAGCATAACAAACAGCTGACAACTCACTCTGCGGAACGCATCCCAAACGCAGTATGGTTTTATTCGGAGGAACAACAGCAAGGAGTAGAGCTCAAGAACACCATTCATCATGGGGGTTCCGGTAAGGCACCATCGGTATGTCGCTCGCAACTTTTGGCACGCCTTGGCCGTTTTGGTTTCTTTGTTCTTGATGCACTGGGCTTCGTCAAGAATGACTCTGTGGAAAACGGCTTTGCTCGGATTTAGAAGCGGAAATTTGGTTGAAGTGGATCTATCATTAAAGTCGATGTTGCGATCGGCATTGTCCTCCAGGAACTTGTCAAGTCGTTTCAACTCTTGTGCTATCGTACCGTAAGTTGTTAAGACAACGTCATACTTGAGAAGGTCGTCTGTGGTTGCCTTTTTGTTGTGATACACAAAGACCGATAGGCGATGAGTGGCCTTGGTTTTCTTCAAAATCTCTTCCTCCCATTGCCGTATCAGCGCTAGAGGACCTATAATCAGGTTTGTCTAAGCAGGGTCAGTGTATAGCCCCTATACCTTGGGGGTTCTGACTTACCTTGGGGCGAGAGGTTGCTTGCCGTGACAGCATGAGTGCCAGGGTAGAAATAGTCTTCCCGAGACCCATGTCATCAGCGAGAATACCCCCTTTATTTGTACCGTCCTCCATCTGCTTCATCCACGTCAACGCCACCGACTGGTGTGGATAGAGGTTGTTCTTAAGCCCCTCTGGAGTGCCATCTCGGTTTTTCTCGGGAATATCCATGTCTGGGCGGATATTCTTGAGCAAATTATCCAATTCCTTCTCTGTGACCCTAGGGTCATGAAATGAATCATTAATATAGTCCATCAAGCGGCCAGGCAACGGATCACCATATTCGTCCACACCATTGGAGTAGTCGAACGTGTTGGTTCTGTTAATGATATCGGACAGGCTTGAGCCATTTTGACTTGGAAGAGTTGGCACTCCAGGAAATCCAAGTCTCGCCGATATCCCCGAGAACAGTCCCGACGGAGGTCTCGATAATCCATAAGGCACGTTGGGGTTGGAAACAGTTGGTGGGCCAGAGAAGGAACGAGGAAAAGGCCCAGGAGTTATTGAGTTCGAACCCATGTATCTGGTAATCATGCCATTAGTTCTGCAAGCGCCAAGGACGTTGTAGCACGACACTTACGATGCAGTTGGATAGCTGAATAACTGATTCCTCTGTGATGGCACTACCTGTTTTGACACTGGCATGTAAGTGCCAAAGTGTGACCGAGCTGACTGTGCTATCTCATAGCCGAGTGGCTCGGCGTCCTCATCTGTCTCATAATCTAGAGGAGGTGGCTGTCCACGAGCATTTGATCGTGAGGCATCCATGAGCTTAGAAAAGGCAGTTCGGCCAGAATTGGGGCCCGTGACAGAGCCGGAGCCACGAGAGACTGAGCCTTGTGACCCCTGACTCGAGAGGAACATGGCCATCTCCTTGTCGCTCTTTTCTTGTGTATGCCTTTTTTCTTGTTTGATTTGTTCCGCGATGTATCTCGCATCGGCATTCACATCAGGCCTGTCACACAATCAGCTTCCGGCATGGCAATAACGCGTCGCTTACATACCCAGTAAGATCGATGATCTCGACATCATCATCATCCCAGGGGTTTGGGCTTTGGGCTCTTGATAACCCATTTAGCCGGGTCCCGCTAGAGGTAGTAGGAGTGGTCCGTCGAGACTTGCTCGACACATTGTCACCCCACGGTTGCAAGTTAGTAGAACTGAAATCACGCTTCCGGCTCCGCAAAGTCAAGTCTGCCGGGCTGAGCCAATCCGTAGGCTGCCCTGGCCTGCTCGGGGTCGACATGACTGCAGGATTTTGCTGCGGTAATCGGGACAACCCCGCTGGGGAGGGAGCATCAACACGCCTTTTAACTAAACGAGGTGCGGTGGCTGTCAGCCTTGATGCGACGCAAAACAGGGATGAGGGCTGGCCTGCGATTGGCGACGGATTTTAACGACGAGTGCCGAGATGCCGCACAAAGAAACGAAGAACAGGTGTCTGACTGGCCTTGGCGGGCCGGACCTTGGAACAAAGTGAGGCTTCGTTCCTCGGCACGCTCCCTCGCAGAAAAGAAAGAGTGGAGGAGAGAGGAGAGGAGAGGAGTCGAGAGAATGTGGGCTTTGCACAGAAAGTGAGAGTGGAGGGTTGACGAGTGCGAGTCAAGATGAAAGGATGAATTGATGAGACCCGAACGTGGGAGATGCGATGAATGGGGACCAGGTGGCAAAGTCACGTTTTTAGAGGTGATGCCTTGCGACTTGCAAAAAGGCATCAATCAAATCAAGCAAGGCACGTGTATGGAGTAAGTCGAACGGGGCAGGTGAATTGAAGGTGAATGCACAGCAGGGCAGAAAATCGCATCACAATATAATAATCAGAGCAAATACTGACCAGGTGACGACGATCCGCCCGCTTCTGACGGCTGCCTCTGCCTCTGCTTCTGTACATGCGAAGGAGTGTGTTTATCTGTCCGCGTTAGTGTAACCTCGTGTTAATCGCCAGACGATCAGCCTCTGATGACAAGTCGTCGGTGGTAAGGCTTAGATAGATACCTACCCTTACTCTTACTTTTGTTCAGCTCCTCGAGAATCTTCCTGAGCCGGGCAATCTCCTGTCTTGCTTCTTCGCGATCCTCCTCCACGCCCTCGAACTCCTCGCCCGCCAACGACTCGAGAATGACCTCCTGGACCGTCAGCTCCTCCAGGAGCGTGCGCCCATCCATTGGACGCCCCATTTTGACCAACAACGCTGTGACGAGACAACAATACACGAGGCATGGGGTCGAGGCGGATGAGGCAACGATTAGCAATTCTGCAATGACGCCTCAATGCAGCAGCTTCTTGTGTCTGCCCAAAGGACAGGCACCAAGACCAAAGAATATCCTGATTGGAAAGACAAGCACTAATACTACTCCTACTCATACCACGCAAATCACGCGTAGTTCTGAGTATGTATTTTAGTCAAGGGCCAAAAAGTGCTGAAATACGGGGGTACTGCTCGTAACTGTCAAGTACCGCGTCGCGTCGCGTGTACGAAGTAATAGAGCTCTGTACTACTCCGTAAAGCTCCTGCATAAGACCCCGTACAAATGCAACCTTTTGCCAGGGCTTATCCAGATCTTCGGGATGAGTTGCTTCCAAGCTTTCCAAAACAGGCAAGTCCTGTTCTCACATTCTCATAGGCCCCTTATATAGTAGTATATCTTCTACTTTGTATGGATAGGTATCGAATTTTGTTTTTCATTTTTCATCGGGCGGCCTGTAGATTTTCCTCTACCTGCCGAATACCGATGGTAATGCTTTATTGGTGCAGTGCGAAACCTGTGGCTGAGCTAGTAGTATGTCTCAGTGTTTCATGAATTTAACCATGATATTTAACAGATGCACTGCATAAGCAAATCTCAACGGAGTTGTTGACACCGTGTCAAACTTGTCTTTCAACGATGGTGTTGCTGCTAATTATGCTCGTGATAGATAGCTTCGGATTAGCGTCTCATGAATTGCATGGATTTCTATTTGCAGAGTACTAATGCAGCCATCCCGTTAATACATGGCCCCTGAATCATGAATCAGCATAAAAAGAACTCAGGAGGCGTCATAGATGTTGTTTAAGATTGTTACGTAGCACACGGTTGCCATACACAGCTCCAGTCTCAAAAGAATCATCTTTGAATCAATTCCACGCTCGCTAGTTCTTTCACAAGGCCTAACCCAAACGCCAAGGATCACAATGCCAACGGAATATCCTACCCATCCCATTCAGGTAGAGTCGTCTCCTGTAAGCTTGTCCCATGCCTTATTAAACTGACCGGTAATCCAGTCCCATATTCCAATGATTGTCCCTTTAACCTTGTCTTTTAACGACTCTGGATCGTCATCACTATTATTATTATCTCCTTTATTCTCATCCGACTCTTGTCCATGCGAAGGTGGGCTTCCACTGGGCTTCTCTTTAGCCTGACTTGTAGTTTGCGACTGCTGCGACTGCTGTGTGCTCGACGACCTCAGTGGTTCGGTTGAGCTTTGAGTAACGCCTGTTGGGCGTTCGATTGTCTTTGTTTCCTCAGGTTGAGGTGATGGCTCGGGATCAGCCGGCACCGCTGGCTGATCCTCAGGCTTGTGAATGCCAATAGGCTTCAGGGGCAACCGCAAAGTTCCGTTATTGGGTTTCGGAACAACACCAATCGAGTCGCACAACAGGTTGTATACTTCAATATTTTCTGCTTCCGTGTCAGTTGGGTGTTCATCGAGGCAAGTACTGCGAGGACTTACGGAAGACATCGATCTGGCTATTGGCCGGGTGCGGGAATGCAGGGCCCCTAGCGATGAAGATAGCTCGCATCAACGGATGCTCGTGATCATAACCATGTATGCCGCGAGGATGGTAAACAAGATTCTTTTCCTTTGCCTCTTCTACCACAAACTCTTCCTTTTTAACAATGGCCCAGCCTGTCTTTGGCACAATCCACAGTGGAGCGATGCGGTCGTTCTTTGAAAAGTGATATCTCTCTGGCATGTTAACATCGCGAAGATAGACTTCAAAGTTCAGGTTCGTCTTGGCCTTCTCAGCCAATCCATGGTAGAGGTCTTGGAGGTCATCGGGATTCTTGGGCCGAAGTCCATACAAGGGCCAGCCATCAGTGTGTTCAATCTTTGATGTGTCGACGAGATCTTCCAGTTGTAGAAGCCGTGTCGTATCTGTGGTAGCCATACCATGGTCAGACACGACAATCACATTGACTATATTAGTCAAGTTGCGTTCTTCCAACCCTTTGAACAGGTGGTCCATCATCGTATCAACCTTAGTAATGGTGGACTGTATCTCAGTGCTATTCGGTCCGTACTTGTGACCATCGCTATCCACGTTGGGCACGTACGCTGCAATCAACTGCGGCCGCACGTTCTTAGGATCAGCAGATTCGTCTTCTTTGCCGGGCATGTCCAACCAGCCCAGTATTCTAGAGACTTTATTTTCTAGTGGCTCTTTGCTATCGTATTTGTCGACATAGGTCGGCTCGAGGTGAAGTATATGAGCTTCGCTCCCGGGCCACATGTGGATGGCAGCCTGGATACTCTGCTTCTCAGCTGTCACCCAGAACGGCTCTCCGCCCCACCATTTCGGGTCTAAACTTCGAGATGGATCCGTGTAGTAAAACTCGGCCTTTAGAGCAGGGTCCCAGAACGTGTTACCAACAATGCCGTGGCTCTCAGGATATAGACCGGTCGCGAGGGTATAATGGTTTGGAAATGTGACGGAAGGAAAGGATGGGTGCATCCACTTGGGCGAAACACCCTCTTTGATGAATGCGTTCAACCTTGGCGTAATATCTCGCTGCAGGAAATCGGCACGGAAGCCATCCAAGCTAATGATGATGGTCGTCGGCAAGAACAGCGCAGTGCCATTGCTAACAAGAGTCGGCTTCGGAGTCGCAGGCTTTCGGACCTTGGAAAGCTTCCATGCCACCAGGACCAAGATTGCAAAACCTATGGCGATAAGCGCATGGATGAATATCCAGCGACGCCAGCTCCGTCCTCGCTCGGCCTTTGCATTGGCAAACATATTCAGGTTCCGACGGTCGAGTTCGTCACTGGACTCGCGATCGGTATTATCGCCGGTGGAGCTGCCATCCTTCATACCGCCCTCTTCCATCTCATACATCAGCTCGCCGTCCTCGCCATGTTGGGCATCCTCCATCAGCCTCTTGCGCTTCTCCTCTCGTCGTATGCGCCGGGTCTGTTTCTTCTCGGATACCAGGTTTTCGTTCGAGCTGCCGGCAGCTGATAGGTTTCCCAAACTAGGTTTGCGGCTTATGTTCTTGAACGGGTTCGGAAGAGCCAAGGCAGAGCCACGGCGCTGTCGTTCTTTCTGGCGCCTTGAAGTCGTAACAAGACGATCCATTTCTTCTTCCTCCATCAACACGATCCGGTCATGGGCGAGAAGTTCGCGACTGTTCCTCGCCCGCTGCTGCAACGCATCATCCTCGCTGTCGGTATCTTGATCGCTGCGGCTGTGAATAGATGCGGCGTCGTCATCGTATGCGATGGGCGAGAGGAGAGACGCATTGTCGCGCTCCCCTTTCGCAGCTGAAGTCTCGAGTCTGTTCCTGGGCATCCTGTCAAAACCTCAGAGATGCTTTGCGCACATGGGGGGAGTTATCCTGGAATTATCATGTTGATCCATAGCCCTCGATGGCGTAGGATCCGGGGGCCAGCATCGGCGGATATTTCCGCCGGACCCGTCCATTATGGCGTTTCAGCTGCTTAGTTAGTAACCCTTACCCTGAATATATTTGGGAATGCATCAGCTACCCAGTGGGCACAGATCGAAAATAGGAAGCATTTTTCCTTACTTCGTTTTTGTTTCTTACAAAAAAGTTTTAGTATCTCATGAGAACAAGTGGCCTTACGATAAGGCCTTTATATAAGTGCATTTGAGTTGATATAATGAGTCACAAAAATTTATTATTTAACTCAAGGTTGCCGTCAGAGCCTTTTTTCAAACACCGACGCTAACTTGTCTCAAAGATCCCCCACGAGAAGCAAACCAACCTTCAGCTTCATCTATACCCAACAACGACGATATGAATATCCTTCCAAAGGTATCTATATCGTGTACCTGTGCCTCCTGCAGAATCAGCTCAAACTGAGCGTTCGTCACCACAAAGTGATTCTTCTCGCTCCACGCCCTGGCAAACCCCACTGCCGTCCTGGCGTTCCAAAGATGGGCTGATAACGTCCACGAGTGACAGAGTCCCAGTCTTCCATCACACTGCAGGCCTTTTTGTCCGGAAAGAAGGCGGTATAGCTGAATGAAGTAGAACGTAAAGAGAAGGGTTCGACGGAGTGATTCTTGGAATATCCAGCCGTTCCAAAAAGTCTTTGTCGGGCCGAGGGGGTAGAGTGGGAGCTCGGCAGGTGCTTCAGTATCAGTGTCCCAGTTTGCGAAGGAGAGAAGACCTAGCGCAGATGTTTCTAATACTGGAATGGCACGTACTGCAGACGCCCTTGTGCTGATGTCGCCGTCGAAAATACGGATGATCTGGTAAAGTAGAAGGGACTGTGTGTGTGCCAGATTCTCTGTTGCATTAAGCGGTGTTGGTGAGGCTAGCAACTCAGAAGCTCGAGATTCGATGGCCCTTAAGACAACTGGGGCGTTTGTCCTGTTCTTGGCCATATACATGGTGCATGAAGCAAATGCATCTGTGAAGTCGTCAGCTGATATGAGGATTTACACCCAGAGAATTGCCTACCTTCTATGGATCGGGGCATGTCATCCCTGTACAAAAGTGGGTGACACCATGGCGTTTGCATCTCCAGGGCCATCAGAGACGGTACCTTTTTGATCTCCTCGATAGCGTATTCAAGTCTCCTAGCAATGCTCTCGGCCACGGTAGTACTGAACTCCTTCGACACCGGCGGAGTCAACATAGACGACTGCCGAGTCAGCTCCATTGAGAAGTCACTATCCGGCAGATCCAAGAACGAAAGTATCGAGAAATCCGAGCTCGAACCGACACTATCAATAGTGTCCACACCATTCCCGAGTTGAACCGTTGACTCGGCGTCAATCCCATCATCCGCCGCCACCAACACGCCGGGCATCTCAACTGGCAATTGTTGCGCACCAGGCCGAGCGCGACGGCTTTGCAAAGAACGTGAGGGGTACTCGCATGGTATCATCCGCTGAGAGCAACGAAAACACGCAGGGAGGGCAAAATCGCAGCGACGCTTGGCTTTGGTACAAGCAGCGCAAGACTTCCGCCGCGAGGGTGGATTATGGCGTTCCCGTGCCGTCAGTGCCATGTTTTGGTGTCCAAGCTCTGTGATTGATCGGTTGAATAGATAGAATTGAGGCTATGAATATCGGTGGTTTGATAGACAGAGGTTGCCTGGTGTGTGACGAGTGAAGATGAAAGTTGATGAGAGTCGCAACAGTCGTGGCGGGTGATAGCAGGCGGAACTGCGCCCCGATATTGAGTGGGTCTGGCGGAACTCCGCTCCGGGCTGTCATCGGCAAGATGGGGCACCGTGACGGCGACCGGAAGAGGACAGACTCCCGGTGATGCTTGAAACTTTATTTCTCAGCTTCAGGGGCTTATTTGGGACGTTTTCGTACCCCGCAAGTGTAAGACTGGTGCTGTCTATATAAAGTGCCAACTGACCTAAATAAAATGATGCTTCCACTCAGCATAACATCTTCACTATCAATATCCATTCACAAGACCCAAAAGTTTACTTGAAAGATGTCTTCCCCAACTGCCTTCATCTGCGGCGTAACAGGCACTCAAGGTGGTGCTGTAGCCCGCAGCCTTCTCTCTCAAGGTGCTCAAGTCCATGCTCTTGTCCGAGATCCCACCTCCGAGAACGCTTCAACCATGCAATCGCTCGGCGTGAAGCTCTTCCCTGGCGACTACAACAACCCGGAATCCTTAAAAACAGCCATGTCAGATTGTTCAGCTGTATTCCTAAACCTCAGTCCCTCCTTCACCGACCCAGGAGCCGAACTCCTCCTCGCCAAATCCATCATCACCATCGCCAAGGCTTCAGGCGTCAAACACTTCATCTACACGAGCTCCCTAGCCTCCAACAACCCCCAAAAACTCACAAATTGGGACACCAACTCCCCCATAGCCCAAATCCTCCTCACAAAACAAGCGATTGAACACGAAATCCGCTCTACAGGCTTCGCCCATTGGACCATCCTCCGCCCAGGCAACTTCATGACCAACTTCCTCAAACCCATGGTGTACATGCAAACCAGCCTCGTCGAGAAAGGACGCTGGTCCACCGCCTTGGAAAGGAGAACACTCCTCCCTATGGTTGACCCAGACACCATCGGCAAATTCGCCTGCGCGGCATTTCTTGACCCGATCAAGTTCCACGCCCAAGAAATTGAACTCGCTGACGAACTCCTAGTCGCTGACAAAGTTATGGAAAAGCTATCTTTCGTAACGAAACGGGACTTGAAGGCCGTGTATCTCTCAGAAGAGGAGATTGATGCACAGAAAGCGACAAATCCTTTTATTTCGGGACAACTTGCCATGCGTGATATGGCCAGGTTTGTTGATATGGACACAGTTCAGAGCTGGGGAATACCACTGGGTAGCTTTGATTCATTCATTGAGAGGGAAAAGAAGCGAGTTGTTGATACATACTTGCAATAGGCAGTTTTCATATAGGGATTCCATCCCAGCAATATCTTTGGAAGAAATTACAGCCCGCTCATGTGTAGAGATATCTCATAAATGTGGGAATTTGGCCAACAGGCTATACATTCGGCATTTTTTTCCACTATGTACGTCATGTCATTGTGTATATAATCGTTTGTGACAAAACTCCTTCAATGCCGTAGCCCAATCCAGTTTTGCTAATCTCCCAAAAAGTTCCAAAAGCTCAAGTCATGAGCATATAATCCCCCAGTTGCACCCTTCCGTTAAACGCCATCCCATCAAGCATAGATGCCGCTTTCCAATATGAAAACGTGAATAGTTGGCGCCCAAGTTCCCTATCATGTTCATATCTTAAAACCAGCCTGTGTCGTGTAGCTAATGCCGTTGTCTCCCCTGAATCGTTTCGGATGAGGACGGTTGTAGTACATCGTTACTAGAATGACTCATGACCTGTGAAGGAGGGTTCTGCAATGATATCGGCCGGCTATTCGCTGATTCAACCAAGTCGCTGCCTCTTGCGGACGAATTAGGCTGCCATCCCAGAGGCATGCTCGATATTCGGTTCTGTCGTCCCTCGCTCTGATGACGAACAGATCCTATGACCACGGAAGCCTCCTCCACAGCACGTTTGTTCGAGCTATTTTGAATGATTGTGTCACTTCCTGACCCTTGGGCGGCCCTTCCTTTCTCGTTGATTTCTTCGTCGCCCTTCTTCGTAACTAAAACGGCGGCAGCTCCTCCACCAGCTGCAATGGCAGCGATCGTCAGAGAGGCTGAAGACTGAAATCCCTTTAATTGAGCAACAGAACTCTTGTCCGATGTCTCGTCAAAGAAAAGCCATAACGTGGCTGCGACAATACTGGCAACGACAACAATCGTGAGAATTGAGGCCCCTGCTATATCCCCGGCCGTGATAGTTGTATAGTATGGCCCATTGGGTTGGGTGCGTCCACTATCCTCGCCACCACCACTAGGGTCGCCTTTGCTCGTCCCTCCACTATCAGCAGTTACCGGCACCCCTCGCTGCTTGATCATGGTCGAAAGAGTTACCTCCATAGCGGCCATTTGTTGTCCAACACCAGTCGATCCGTCGTATTGGTCTTTGGTCCACACTAAACCACACATCCGTCCATTACTGCCTCCAACACACTGTTTTGCAGCGGCGACTGCGGATGCCCGAAGGTATGGTATGAGGACGTCGTACGTGTGAGGCGCCCATGTGGTGGCGGCGGCCAGCCAGCGACTTAAATAGGCTTTGAAGGACTGCTGGTCGAGGTTGCAAAGGCCGACTGGTTCGCAGGCGACTTCTGACATGATATTATTGTTCGGACCTGCAAAGAAAACCTTGGCGCCTTTAATTAAGTTGTCCAACCGGTCTTTCCATCTCTGATCTTCGGTGAAATTATACATGGCGGCTGCGCCTAGTATGAAGCCGCCAGCGTTGTACGAAAATTGGTAAGGGACGATGTCGGTGCAATTTGTCTCGATGTGAGCGCCATCGTAGACATACCAGGATTTTTGGTCGATGAAATCGACGTCCAGCATCCAATTCCATGATCTTTCAGCCCACTCAGCGTAGGTTTTATTACCTGTATAGAGAGCCAATCTCGCGCCGAGGGCGAAGAAACACGCTTGCGAAATCGAGTTCTGTTCATTTTTAGCTGATGCGCTTCTACAATGTCTGCTTCGAAGGAGTCAAGAGTAGACAGAACATACCTTGTAGTTATAGCCATTGTTCCACGTAAATATCTGCCAACGCAAGCCACCACGACAATGGTCTGAGTCCCACCGAGCAGCCTGGGTGTTGAAAACAGCCTGAGCGAGAGCAAGCCATTGTGGTTCGTCGGGCTCCGGGTTGGGGAAATTGTATTCGGCAGCGGACATAACGGCGAGGCCCCAGAAACCTTGGTCATCATTTCCCTCTGTTCTTGTCTGATTTCTCGGCATGTAATCGTTGGTCTCGCCTACCTGGAAGAGGAGAGCTTGTTTCGTCAGGTCCACAAATGAGTCGTCCCCGGTGTAATACCAATATTCAATGAGGGAGCCCATCATGGCTCCAGCCTCCCACCCTGGAATTTATGTTAGTTCTAAAGGAAGCTGGCAAACAAGATATTCATGGCGTATTGCAACCAACAGTAATATGGGTCTGGCAGAAGACCAGGTGTGCCGCCTGGCTTGTCACCATTATAGAAAGATAGCAGATCTTCGGCCATTTGCTTCGAGATAGTCTTGACGGACTCTACAACATCAATATCAGCCGGGAAACCAAGGTATGAATATACAGTCGCGCCGTACCGGTTGAATTGGGGTCCAGAGTATAGGCGTGAGTGAGTTGGCTGGCGGCCAACAACAATGCCGTGGCCATGCGGCCGAGCAGCGACGTTTTGTGCAATCGAGCCATGATGGCGGCAGCGATTGTGTCCCCGAAGACAGGATTAACGAGGGAAAACGATATGGGATCCCATGGGGACATGAAGCAATGAGCAATGTGGCCGGTGGTCGTATATGTTTACTCGTAAGGCGTGTTGAAGTTGAATGCGGAGAGAGCGAGAGGTTGCAACCTTGTAGGGCTGACGGATACGAACTGGGATATAAACGAGTGGACCAAAGCGAGAGTAGAACAAGGCGATGCAAATGCGGATGCAAATGCGGATGCGGATGTGGATCCTGAGATGATAAGATCTGGAATCCAGAATCCTGAAATCAGGAAAAAGAATTCGGGGAAACTCCTCGGCCCCGGAAAGCGCTTAGGGGAGCTCAAGCTGAGTTGACGCTTCCCTGACGAGCCTTGACGTACGATGCATGTATGCATGCACCAGAGCTCCATGCATGTACAATCCTGTCGTGATCTGGATCGACAGTACTTGACGTGTGTATGGTGGCACCGCGGAGAGTTTGCGTATCTGGGGCTGACGGGATCCATGACGAATACCTATGGGGTACCTCAGGCCATGCCAGGCCGCCCAATGAGCATGTCTCCAGGCGAAAGAGGAACAAGGCCTCCTTAGCATGGGCTGCAAGCATAAAGACAAAGGTGGTTTGGGCCGAAAAAGTAATGACGCGGAGGAAGAGCTATTTCGGAGTACGACCGACGAGTCCGGAGACATGCACGGAGTACGAGTACGGACATTTGCCGGAATAGGAACATCAGCGCCTCACAACCTGCCACCTATTTGTATGAATACTACCAAGATACGGAGTATCCTATGCGTATAGCTTCTCCGCACTCCGAGTAACAAAAAATGACTCGTGCCCGCAAACACAACTGCATCTCCAAGGGTACAAATGCAATGGCTGGTTCTCGGAGTGGCTAGCGGGCAACTCTCTCCTGCCCCCTGATTTTTAACGCTATGTATGATAATGCTCGTTCGGAGTACTAATCGAACAATGAACGCCTTGGGAGCTACTCCGTAGTTTTATAGGAATTCCGCGTCTAATGTGTCATCCACTTCGATCTTCGGTACGAAGACACGCACATGCACACAATCCTGCTCCCGATTAAGCTTGTTGGTGAGGGGCCACGCTTAAAAAGGTCCCTGTCGATGATGACAGAGGGCGGGGGGGCTGGGCAATAGTATGTAGATCACCCAGAATGCATCATTCTCCCTCCGTTTGGAATATCATGTTGATCGTTTGTTTGATCGAATGGGTGCCGGTATTCAGGATACACTTGCTGGCCTTCGCACTCTAACCATTACTCGAATCAATGATGAGAAGGTCTTCGAGAAACCAAAGTTACGTGTTGTCGGCAACCTTCTCAGCACGAGAAGAGGAGGCTGAGCATTGACGAACTGGCTCAGCCTTAAGTTGGCTGGGTGGGCGCTGATTCCATCAAAAAACTGTCCAAGGATTACTTATCGACTGCTGAGATATATCGACGAGCACTATAAATACCCAATATCGTCTGCCCAAGGGGGGATCGCTGATTCGCTGGTCTTTGTTGCGGGTGAGCTCTTGCGACTCATTCGATGTGAATCGATGAAACAATCACTCAGCTCAATCAGCCGCGCGTGGATATCACCAGTATCGGTCCAGTACGTACTGTGCAACCGTCTGAGGGTTCATCTCTGTACTCCGTACTCCGTATACTCACGCCATTCGGCATATCATCACAATGTCTTGTGATGTCGCCTAGTCTCCTAGCCTCCTCGCCTCCCCGTTTTCTATGACAACAACGGGAATTTTAGTATAATTACTCCTCGTCTGCTTTTATTAAGCAATCATGCGCCGAGCAAGACTGGCTTCCTAAAGGGTCCATCACGTGTGTCTTAATTTGGAGCCCATGTATGTACGTACTCCGTACGGAGTACAGCCACATCCTCCAGCTCGAAGTGTGGCGTAGCGAAGACACGAAGTACATTTTACTCCGTTACTCCGACGATATCTGTGATCTGATTGGTTTATCCTGCATTAGGTATCTCGCTATGACATCTCGATGCAGCAGTACTTGCTGAGACGACTATGCTAAGATTTTTAGCAAATGATAGGGCGTTTTGGAGGTACTAAAACTTTACTCTCTATACATGTCTCAATACGGACAGTTGCTATAGATGTAACGTGTATTTGAAGTACCTATACATGGTTGACTGTGTACTCATTTAACTTTGGAGAACCCTGCAGTGTGATAGTAATAGGTACTACCAGCCTCTCAAAATCTCTCAGATACAGAGTACCCTTTTAAATACACTCTTCCAGTTATTGTTCGTTGATATTATTATAATGTAGCAATTTGGACTGGAAATATATGTATATACAGAGTAAAAGATCCCGCTTGATCCAGATAATATCTATGATCTGAGATGTGTTGATATATTATCCACTCTCAACTCTCACTCGTGTTGCATTCCATCCAAGGAGTACCCTGCTAGTACTAATACAGAGAGGGACGGGGTAACTGTGGCGAGTACTGTAACTGGAACAATATGAGGCTGGGGCCCTGAGTTCCGTGCTCTCCGTGTTGTCGTCAGCCGGGGGGCAGCGCCTCTCTGCCAATCTTCAAGGGGTTGTTTTGCAGGTCAAGCTAATCTTGTCTTCCTCAACTCCTCAACTCAACACAACGCTTCATCCCCAGTCCATCGTCCATCACAACAGCGCATCGACCTCGACGCCGTCGCTCGAATCCGAATACAAAGCCCCGTCGATCTCGCCGTTTCGTTTTCCTGTTTGAGTTACTTGTACGGAATATTGTATACAATCTGACACGATGGCCGACGCTCCATATGATCCTTACGTCCCCAAGGATGGTGGCGAGGGAAGGTCTAGGACGGATCAGCTGCAAGATGTATGTCAATTTCAACCGCCGCGCGGCTATCTGAATGGACTTGATGTGGGCTGCGAGATGCGCAATAATCACAACTTGGGGTGGCGAACGACATTTACGCGACTCGGACTTTTCTGGACCAAGTGGTTAAGCGATAGTCAAATTGCCCAATGTCCAGACAATAGGTGGCTCTATCGAGATTTGTGTGCTGACTCCTCGATCAATAGGAAATCAACAAGACTGTCAAAGTGATGCAAAATAATATCGAGAGTGTAGCCGACCGTGGTGCAAGGCTAAACGAACTTCAAGGAAAGACGGATCAACTGGCAGAATCATCTATGCAGTTCCGTCGCGGTGCCAACCAAGTGCGCAAGAAGATGTGGTGGAAGGATATGAAGATGCGCATGTGGATAATCATTGGAATCATCGTTCTCTTGGTCATCATTATCGTCCCGGCCGGTATGTTATTTCATCCCAACTTTCATCCCACCTTTGACCCCAACTTCGCTCATAGTGCGCTAACCGGTACATCTAGTGGTTACCACGAGACATTGAGTTACTACTGTTGTCTGGCTGCTTGGACACGGCAAACACCAAACTATAGCTATGGCACCTCGCGAGCTACGAGGGGCACGACCGGAGCAGCTTAAGCGAAACCTGATTGCCACAACCGGATATTTATTCTTAGCGTGATGAGTTTTGTTCAGATTAGTTCTGGGATGATGGCATTGGAGACGTTGTCCTCGGATGATGTCAAGCCGTGTTAAACCTGTACGATTGGAGGTGTGTGTTTTCCCCTATTAATTAAGATATTGTACCCTTCCTAGGGATACTGAGCGGGATTTGATTGGGGTGTTATTGGTATTCGAGGATATGGAACTTTGGAATGACGATTCATGATTCAAATCGAGTCAAAACAATACAGTATACCGTTTAGTCTCCAATGCGTCTGTTAATCAAACTGCGTGGCTATCTGCATTCTACAACGAGATGTTTCATTCTAGTCTGCTACTACACATCTTTATCGAAAGAAGACAAAGCACGACGGCAGAGTATTACCTCTTACTAATACCTTGTGTACCTCGATTAGTGATTGGGCTTGCCACCAGGGAGGGCATGCGACCCCAGCAATTCTTCTCGCATGAGCAATTATTTAGCAGCTTACGGCTTACGAGGACTACCAGGACGCTTACATGGCCATTACCCTTGGCTTCGTACCCGACAATAGGAATACACGAGCTGGCCTTGCGCTGTTAAGATATATAATACAAGCCATACAAGTACCTGCAAGTAAGACGGCAATAGAGCCAGCTGGTGATCCTGTCCTGCGCCACTCGCTGTCACCGCCTTCAGTGAGCGGTTTCGGGGCGACATTTTTTTCTGCCCCTCCCCCACAAGGCACTAGTACTACTACTCGACTCGCCCACTGTGAGCCTGCGATAGGTGACTCTATCTGTCCTTCTTCTTCTTCGCATTCTTGTTCACAGAGCATCGCCATCGCCTGCTCGCCACCACAGAGCCAATTGGGATATAGCACCCGTGGAAAATGCTGTCCGCCACTTCTGTGGCCCTCCGGGCCGGCGCCCGACGAACTGCGCCCAGAGCGGGAGCTCTCGTCTCTGCTCCGAACGTCATCCGACACCCGAGCCTCTGTCGCCGAGCTTTGTCAACAACGAGGCATTTGGCCTCGCCCCCTGCGAGGGACCGCACTCGCGAGATCGTCGCCCAGACAGTCAGCAGCATTGGCAGCAAGCGTGAGGGCCAGCAGTACCTCAAGCTCTTTACCTCGGTCTCGTCCCAGAAGTTCGCCGTCATCAAGGTCGGCGGTGCCATCTTGACCGAGTATCTCGACGAATTATGCCGCAGCCTGCTGTTTTTGTACGAGCTTGGACTATATCCTGTGATTGTCCATGGCGCTGGCCCCCAGCTCAATCGACTGCTCGAGGAAGCCGGCGTGGAACCTCAGTTCGAGGAGGGCATTCGCGTGACAGACGCCAAGACGCTTGGCGTTGCTCGCAAACTCTTCCTTGAGGAGAATCTCAAGCTGACTGACAGACTCGATGAACTTGGGGTTGCCACTCGATCCATCAGCGGCGTGTTTATGGCCGATTACCTCGACAAGGAGAAATGGCAATACGTGGGCAAGATCACAAAGGTCAACAAGGAGGCGATTGAGAAGTCTATTGAGGCTGGATACATTCCTATCCTTACTTCCATGGCTGAGTCTGAAGATGGTCGACTCCTCAATGTTAATGCAGATGTCGCAGCAGCAGAGCTTGCTCGCGCTCTGGAGCCGTTGAAGGTTGTGTATCTGTCTGAGAAGGGTGGCTTGTTTGACGGTGAAGGTCAAAAAATCTCCCACATCAACCTGGACGCCGAGTTTGATCATCTCATGTCTCAGCCCTGGTGCAGGTATGGTACGCGCCTCAAGATCAAGGAGATCAAGGAACTTCTTGATACCCTTCCTAGAACCTCTAGCGTTGCTATCATCCACCCCAGCGACCTGCAAAAGGAGCTGTTCACAGACTCAGGCGCCGGCACTCTCATTCGACGTGGTGACAAGATCCAGAGAGTCACATCTGTCTCGGAATTTGAGGATTTGGAAAAACTCAAGGAGAGCTTGATCCGAGATAGGGAAGGTCTTGACGCCGAGGCTACTGTCGACAGGTTTGTCGACTTCTTGAAGGAGAACCCTTTCACTGCCTACCTTGACGAAGCGATGCAATGCGTGGCGATTGTCATCCCCGCCGGCAAAGATCGACCAATGGCTACTCTTGCCACTCTGGCCATTACCAAGTCCGGATGGTTGACCAATGTCGCGGAGAACGTTTTTGCTGCCATCAAGAAGGACCATCCTAGCCTTGTATGGACCGTCAGTGAGAACGATGAGAATCTGACATGGTTCTTTGAGAAGGCCGATGGCAGCTTCAACCGCAACGGAAGCGTTCTGTTCTACTATGGCTGCGACCTGCGCTCTGATGCCCTGGCTCCAGTGTATGATGACTTCGTTTCACATGGGCGTGCCATGCTTGGTGACTCGAACCTTGAGGCTCGGCTGCGTCGCGCCGCTCAAGCTGCCAGCCAAGCTCTGAACCGTTCCCAGGGTCGCACTTATTCCACCCTTCGACCCCGAGTAACAGCCCAGCCACGAACTTTGACCCAGCAGCGACGTGGCTATGCTTCTACTACGAACCCCAACCCGCCCTTGGGCAAGAAGAATGCCTCAAACGACGTGCCCGCACGTGTCGCCTTGATTGGTGCTCGAGGATACACTGGACAAGCTTTGATTGACCTGCTCAATGCACACCCGTTCATGGACCTTAGACACGTTTCATCACGAGAGCTTGCGGGACAGGAGCTTCAAGGATACACCAAGCGCAAGATCATCTATGAGAACCTCAGCCCTGAGGATGTCAGCAAGCTTGAGAAAAGCGATCAGATTGACTGCTGGGTCATGGCCTTGCCCAACGGTGTTTGCAAGCCATTCATCGATGCGATTGATGAGGCCGCCAAGGGCAAGGACCGCAAGAGCCTGATTGTGGACTTGTCAGCCGATTATCGGTTCGACAGCAACTGGACGTATGGCCTTCCGGAGTTAACGAAGCGATCCGAAATCTACCAATCCACGAGAATCGCCAACCCCGGCTGCTATGCTACTGCCGCCCAGCTTGGCATTGCCCCCATTTTGGAACACCTGGGTGGCCAGCCCACGATTTTTGGTGTTTCTGGTTATTCCGGTGCTGGTACTAAACCATCCCCCAAGAACGACGTCAACTACTTGCGGGACAACTTGATACCCTACAGTCTTACAGACCATATCCACGAGCGTGAGATTGGAAGCCAGCTCGGAACTCCCGTCGCTTTTATCCCACATGTGGCATCATGGTTCCGTGGCATTCATCACACCATCAACATCCCTCTCAACAAAACGATGTCTTCTCGTGATATTCGGCAGATCTACCAGGATCGTTATGCTGGCGAGAAACTTGTTAAGGTTGTGGGAGAGGCTCCCTTGGTTAGAAGCATCATGGACAAGCATGGCGTGGAGATTGGTGGATTTGCAGTGCACAGCTCTGGAAAGAGAGTTGTGGTCTGCGCGAGCATCGATAACCTGCTCAAGGGCGCCGCGACACAGTGCTTGCGTGAGTACCTTCCATAACCTATTAGTGTAGACGTTCGCTAACAAGCCTTGACAGAAAACATGAACCTTGCGCTAGGGTATGCAGAGTTCGAGGGCATTCCTACTATGTAATCGGCTATAAAAAGGGTGTATTTATTTGCTAATGGAGTTGGATGGGTCATGAAGGTGTCTTTCCTATGTAACCTGGTTCGAGGGTCTGTTCACCAACACGGCGGTCGGTGTTTACAAAGTCCTTCGTGTCATATACTGTCATTTGGTTTATTTTCGTTTGCAAAATTCCCTCATGTGATTGTGCATTGGGCATTGATTGAACATGTACACTTGTAGATGGGAAGGACCACCGCGACAGCACTTATGGATGAAGGCTCCTTGGGGGAGGAGAGAGTGTTTCTCCAAGATGATAATGAATGAGTTCATGTTCGTTGGCTGGTCTAGGCCATTTAATGATAATGCACATATGCTTCAAAGAGGCCAGTCGTCAATTGACATATCTATCTATGAAGTATTACTAAGATGGAATGAATCCAGAATAGCAGCTTACTGACTATCCCTATTGATATCTTAATACCCTGGCTTGCGAGCTATGATGGAAGAAGATACACTGCGCTTCTACTCTGTACTCCTTTTTAGACTGGACATCTGGATTTATCCTGTGAATAATACTAGCATAATTGACTTGATATCTAGATAGTTACTCCGTATATGGAGCCCGAACTCTTCTTACCCTGGTCACTTCATGCAAGAATCCTGGCGGCTCGTCGCATAATCGCACGCTCGTTGGCTGTCTTGCCGCCGAACATTCGTAACCCTGCCAAAAAGGGGGGCTTCACAGAACTGATTGTAGAGATCAAACAGGAAAAAAGGAAAAAGAAAAAGATATCGAAGAAGCAGACGTATCAAAATAGACCCCTGTTTGAGGGGCGTTTGACCGTTCTGGGGAGCAGTTTTGGGCGGGATTTGGCCCGGTTTGTTAGCAAACCGGTTGACTGCTTACCGAGATGCGGCGCCTAGATACATTCCGATGAGTGCAACCCACACAAGAACGCCGCGTTTTGGGGCTGAGGGGGGTCGGGGAGTTTGCTGTGCTGGGTAGAAATAGATCCATCAACTGGACTGTCATCTCTTGCTCCTGTGTAATTTCTCTATGGTCTCTAGCCACTCTTTGATGCTCTCCTTTCGAATGACTTGCTCCTACTGCTCCGTCTGGCAGGCAAGGTAGGGATTGTTGTTACGTTGACATTTGGGGACACCTGGGTTCTGGAATTGCGAGCCGGTCTCGTATCTAACAGATCCCTATCCCATTGTGAAGATCGTGAATACGATGATACCCTGGTGCCCCATCCATCTGGCCTTGTTATAGGACTGCACATGTCCATTGACAGCTCGCTGTCATGTATGACCCGGGGCTCCACCTAATATATGGTGGTCTGGAGAATGGCTTCCGAGAGACGGGGTCTGAAATCGAGTGAGTGCCAGCTTTATTATAGTACTCATGTTGGTTCAAACCGCTCATCAAGTCCATTTCCAGCATCGTCGCCGTTCATGGCCTGAATTTCAAAAATAATGAGAACCATGCTCGGGCCACCTGGTCCTCACAAGGTTCAATATGGATCAGGGACTTCCTCCCCTCCAGACTTCAAAAACCATGTCGGGTCATGTTGTTCGCATACAACTCCAGTCCTGCGATGGGTGCTGCTGCTATGAGGCTTGATGAACACGCAAAAACGTTATTGCAGTGCCTCATGGCCAAGAGAAAGGTGGGTATTACACCAACAAAGGGTGTTCCAAATCTGTGCTCTAATGTTGGATAGGAGACACCACAAAGGCCAATCGTGTTTCTTTGTCATAGTTTGGGCGGCATTGTCGTTAAATCGGTCAGTCGATTTTCCCTAGAGAACTTCAGCTTTATTAACCCAGGCAGGCACTCGTCGAGGCAACGTTGGATCCCGCATATAAGTCTATTGTGAAGTCAACTCGCCTTCTTGTTTTCTTCGCGACGCCACATCTTGGTGGGAATTATAGCGGAATCGGGGACGTTGCAGCCAGGATAGTCAGGACGGCCTCTGGGATACCGAGCAACGACCTCTTGGATGGTCTCAAAGCAGGATCTCGTGACGTGATAAGGCGCTTTGAACAAGCTCGTCACCTACCCGAGGCGTGTCTCGTCATCAGCTTTTATGAGACAGAAAATTACGGCAGACTTGGATTGGTGAGTAACGAACGAGAGGTTGTTGACCACTGACTCGCTGACGATCCTGCCAGATTGTCGAGAAGAATTCTGCAGTGTTGGATCTTCCGGCGGACAAGGAAAAGCAGGTGGCATTGAAAGCCAACCACGGCAGGGTCTGCAAGTTTCCAACAGCGGACAGCTGTGAGCCCGTGATGGAACTGATCGTCACGGAACTCAATAGAGCTTTAGAGCTCCAGCAAGTTTTGGAACCCGGTCGTATGTTGAAGACGGAACTTCCCCTGCAGATCTTGTCGTGTCTGACACTTACACAGCTGAAAATGTCCACTGGATGGTGCCTCGATCGGCCAACCCGCTATTCACCGGTCGTGACGAGATCGTACGCAGAATCATAGATTCTATCATGTCAGACGAAGACAGGTCGCCAATCCACCAGAAAAGATATATCCTCACGGGCATTGGAGGTCAAGGGAAGAGTGAAGTGTGCCTTAACGTTGTACACCAGGTCCGAGCACAGTAAGACGACCTATCCTCTCCCCCTCCCCCTCTCCTTTGGCTCCGCTTCTTATCAACATCAATTGTTAGGTTCTGGGGCGTCTTTTGGGTAGATGTCGGAAGTAAGTCTACAGCCACTAGAGACTTCACTAGGATCGCGCGATTGTTCGGGTCCGAAGCTAGGGAAATCGATGACATACTACTCATACTGGCCAACTGCAGCGAAGAGCGCAATTGGCTTCTTGTACTTGATAATGCCGATGACATGGACACCGACTACCAGGAGTACTTACCGTCTGGGACTCGCGGCGTTGTGCTTCTGACATCTCGGCTTCAGGAGTGTCGCCTACTCAGCACAACTGGGTATGAGGAACTCGGCAGTCTCAGCAAAGAAGATTGCGCCAGTCTTCTCTTAAAGGTAGTCGGAGTTCCTGAGGAATCATCTGCTGAGTATATACCTGCTGCAGAAGCCATCGCCATGGAAATGGGATTCCATACCCTTGCGTTGTTGCAGGCCGGGGCATACATTGCAGCAGGGAATTGTTCAATGGCCGAGTATCCAGAAGAATACCGACAACAGCGTGACCAACTCCTCAGACTCGGCCTCTCGCAATCGCAGTCGAGATATCGCAACGTTTACGCAACCTTTGAGGTAACTGCACATGCTCTTGAGTCTTCGGAGACGGAATCTGCTCGAGACGCTCTGCATCTTCTTGAACTGTTGTCGACTTTCCATTATGACGACATCCCTATGGACTTTTTCGAAGATGCATGGTATGGAGCGAAAAAGGCAGAGTCGAATCCAGAAGACTATGGAACGATTGACCACCTTTCTCGTTGGCATGTATCACAACTCCCTGGATTCCTTGCCGTACACGAAACTGCTTGGAATCCCGATCGGTTGTCTTCAGCTTTGGCCAACCTCCATTCTTTGGCGCTCGTCAAAGCAACCGCCTCGAGAGATGGAAAAATGGTCTCATTACACCCGCTTATTCACAGTTGGGTAGCTGCTCGCCAAGATGAACCTCAGCGACGCTTATGCGTACAATCATCAGCTAGCATCATTGCGCTTTCGCAGTATTCCAACCCCAAATGGCGATCTTATCGGGATCGACTTGGGCCACATGTAACATCCTTGATCGCCGCGCCATACCTCACCGTCGATCGAAAGACCTCTGCACATACGATGCAGGTACTATTGCAAATTTGCAGGTTAATGGAGGCCTTGAGGTGTGATCAAGAACTGTCACTTCTCCTTGATCAGACACTTCAGCATTATAATGCTAGTATGGAACACCCAACAGAGGATCTCTTGCCGATTTACTCCTTATTGTCGAGCAACCAATTCTCTATGAAGCAAGTACCTCAGTGCATCAAAACGATCAAAAACGTACAGGCCATTCAGCGAAGGAAGCTTCACGAGCATCACCCTGATCGCATTGCAACAGAGCAGGAGCTTGCAAGAGCTTACCACACAAACGGTCAGTGGAAAGATGCAATGGCAATCCTAGAGAAAGTTCACGGGGCCCATGAGCAGCATTTCAATCTCCGAAGGGATCACCCTGATCGGCTTGCCTTGCTACATCAACTGGGCTCAGTCTATCACACAACCGGGCGAATAAACGAAGCAATATCGCTGCTAGAGGAAGTTGTTTCGATTCAGGAAGTGACTCTGGACAAACGTCATCCTTGCCAAATCTCTTCGAAACACCAGCTTGCCTCGGCTTACATTGCAAACTGTCAAACACAAGAGGCAGTACAGTTACTAGAAGAGCTTGATGCTGTACAAGATCCCCACCTTCATCGCCAACATCCTAACCGACTTGGCTTGCAAATGGGACTTGGTAGAGCTTACCTCGAGAGCGGCGACGAGGAAAAGGCGATAGAAGTGCTTGAAAGGGTGTCTGAAATACAGAATACACTTCTGGATGAAAGTCACCCGGACCGTCTTGCAACAGAGCATCTCCTCGGCTCGGCATACCGCACAAATGGCCGGACGCAGGAAGCAATAGCCATGTTCGAGAAAATGCTCAAATTGCCAACGTACGGCGCAAGTCACCCCAATCGCGTAGCTACAGAGTACGAATTGGGGGCTGCTTACCTTGCCAGAGGTCGAACAAAGGATGCTATAGAACTCTTCGAAAGGCTCGAGGTAGTTCAAGGCAATGACATTGACAGCAATCATCCTCGTCGGCTTATGATGCAAGTCGAACTCAGCTCGGCCTACCTTTCAAACAGTCAAGTGGGAAAAGCTATAAGGCTTCTTGAGAAGGTCATTCAAGTGCAGAAGTTGACTCTCGATGATGATCACCCAAATTTGCTGGCATCGCAACACAGACTTGGGACGGCGTATTTGGACAACGGCCAGACAAAAGATGCGATTGCTATCTTTGAGAAAATGGTTCCAACGACCTCCAATGAAATGCGTGGTAACCATCTAGCATCACAGCACGAACTCGGCAGAGCCTATATCGATAACGGCCAGATCAAAGAGGCAGTCCAGATCTTTGAGCATGTCGTCAAGTGCAAAGAAAGTATGTTCCATGAGACACATCCGGATAGGCTTGTTTCACTTCATGAGCTTGGGAGAGTCTATCTTAAGGATGGTCAAATAAAGCGAGCGATAGAGATTTGCGAAGAAGTTATTAAGGTCCAAGAGTCCGTTCTTGATGAGAACCATCCAGATCAGCTCAAAGCAAAGCGTCTCCTAGGCTCCGCTTATCTCAATGACAACCAGACGACAAGAGCGCTAGAACTCCTCCAGAAAACTGATGCATTAGAACGGACCAGGCTTGATGAGGCGCATCCTGACCGACTCGCGTCGAAACACCAACTTGGGACTGCTTATGTCAAAGCTGGCCGGATAAAAAAGGCTATAATTCTGTTCAAAGAGAGTCTCGTGGTTGCGCAAAAGAATCTGAGAGAAGACCACCCCATGAGACTCGCATTGCAACACCAGCTCGGCTCCGCCTACCTCGCAAATGGACAGACAGCAGAAGCGATACAAGTGTTGCAGGAAACGGTCAGGGTACAGAAAGGCTCTGATCTGCCTGAAAATCACACCACTAGATTGGCATCACTGCATACACTTGGTTCAGCCTACATGAAGCACGGTCGAGCGAGGGAAGCGATGGTGATCCTGGAGGAAGTGGTTAGGCTTCAAGCTCATCTCGATAAAGGCAATCCTCGTCAACTCGCCTCACAGCACGAGCTTGGATGCTGCTATCTCAGAGTTGGGCAAATAGAAGATGCGATAAGGGTTTTTGAAGATATGGTTCAAATTGAAGGCGTATTTCTCCAGACAGACGATCCATCGCGAGTTGAATCGCAGGGACAGCTAGGCATTGCCTACTTGAGAACGGGTAGGGTGAAGGATGCGATTAAAACATTAGAAGCGGTCGTTTCTATAGGGAAAACCAGCCTCGACCAGACCAACATATCACGTCTTGCATCAGAACTCATGCTCGGCTTGGCTTACATCGAAAACCACCAGGACAACAAGGGCATAGCAATGCTGGAGGAGGTGCTGGAGGTGGAAAAGACATGTCTCGAGGTGAACCACTCCTTGCGTCTCCAGACACAATTCGAGCTCGCGCGCGCATACATGGATGTGGGCAAGATGGCCATGGCGATTACACTCCTGGAAGAACTGATGGAGATCAAGAATAGCTATCGGACCGGATATCGTGATGAGGGTTATCCCAGTCGGAAAGAGGTGCGAATCAAGCTTGCGAGAGCTTACAAGGAGAAGAACTGTAAGTGTGAATGAACTCCGCCGCGATACCATGCAGGAAATCTAACGCTTTGCTAGTCTTCTATCGGATGCTGACCACATTCGGCATGGGCTCTTGTATTGGCCCCCCTGACGTGCTCGACGAAGAGAACCATGAGCTATGACGTACATCAGCTCTTGGTGTTTCTGTCCGTCGTTCGAGGTGATGAATTCCATTTAGTGCTGACCATTTATGTCACAAACGAATTGTATGCAGGAACACAACTTGGTACAGGTGGGCCAGGGATGTTGATGGAAATAGAGGGTGTTTTGCCAGGTCTGTTTAATGGGAACGGTTGGGTTTTGGATAGATATTGTAAAAGACACAGGTCGTTATGTATGTCTAGGCTCTCTAGATACATTTCCTGGCAGTCGAGCGTTCATAGAGATAGAAATGGCTGAATTATATCTACGATAGAGGGTCGATCCACATTGATAGACTCTACTTCCTTGACTTCGATTATGATATTTTTAATGATCCACTTAAGATACTAAGGTACGCATAAATACTTCTATTACTACCCTACCCGCTTTATACTTCGTATTCTTCAGGTCTCTGCTCCGCATAGGGTTTTATTGGATAACGCCGACCGACCCGTTGTTGGATATCGCCGGTCGTATGATATGGGTAGGGCTAGAAATTGCAATGTGGATCTAGGCAGATCATGTACGAGTAGTAGCAATCTTTTTTCGGGTCCTGTAATTATAAATTGACTGACAGAGACTATTGACAGAGGACCTAGTCAATAGAGCTGGAACCAAGATGCTTGGCGTTTCCTATCATACGTGATGGCTGCTGAGGCGATAGGCTATATGTGTGGCTACCACTGACAAAAGGAATCAGATGGTAAGCTTACCCACCTGCGCACGCACAGCCAATATTAAAAGCGAGATGACAAAAAAAAAACTGTACGTTTTCTTTTTTAAGAGGATTATGAAATTAGTCCATCGCTCCAATAGCTCGATATGAACAACTGTGTTAGCCTTCCTTCAGCCTTCCTTCAACGTTCCTTCAACGTTCCTTCAAAGAGAGAGTCCCCGGCAGGAATGCCGATTAACTGCATCGAAAGAACTGTTATTACTTCATAGTATTAGAAGGCAATACAACATCGTATAATATATAATAAATAAACCCCGTTCTTAATTTGGCTTATCTTTATACGAGTCTTTCTGTTCGGACAAGTTGTGTTTTTTTGGCCCTGGCCGGCATGTATCATCTATTATGAGGACTAGTAGTACCAAATTTGGACACTCAACCGTTACAGGGGTCTAGCGGAGGTATAAATATGTAGGCATGCCGTTTTTTTTTGGGCTTGTTTTCTTCTTTTCTCTTTTTTGGCTCGTACAAGAAAAGGGCCAAGGACTATTTTATTACTACTTCAACTCTGTAATCTATCCTGAGTAGGGAATACTCGGCACTGTGTATTTTCCCATAGATTCCATGACGAGATACTTAATGGGATGGAGTAACCGCCTTTGTACTAAGCCTCGCTAATCGAGAATTAGGGTAAGTATGGGCCTAGCGCGCGAGATCTTTACTACTGCTATTAAGTCGTTCAGACTTTGAGACCAATGCAAACGAAACGGTTTCCGGAAAAAATTAAAAAGTCCGTCCCCTGTACGGAGTACCCGTTTTCAGATCAAATGATTTCAATAATCAAGAAAGAAATCCGGGAGGCCTGCCTCACCTCCAACTTGGCAAGCAAGCAGCGCAAGAGGGATATGTATATGCCGTCCGCAACATCCGCATACTACTCCGTACTTCTAGGCATGTAAAAATCAGCTTACTATATACGCTATAGTTAGTATTTAGATAATCTTTGGTTTTTCTTTTTATATTTTGATGGTGCGATGCTCGGTCACTGTCACCTGCTTGGCGAACAATCATCTTGAAGAAACTGGGGGTTCGTTCCGTCAAAAATGTGGGGTTACCTCGGCTTTCCGCAGAGAGGGGATCCATCACGGCCCCGTGGAGTCTCGGCTTTTGTTTTAGTGACTCGGGAGGAAAATGCTTCTAAAATGAGAATGGTTCCTAACATCCTGTACATAAGGCCTGTAAGAGAAATCTATACTCGTACGGAGAACTCTTACTGCATTGCTTATGGGGCGGTGTACGGATAATAAATCTATTGAAGCATTCCATAATACGAAGCGCCCGTAAGGCTGTATACGAGGAGACTAGAATAAGGCTCAGGTGGGATCTTCGCAGGGCTTCAACCTCCCACCCTGACATTTCCAAGAGGTTTAATTCGCTAGAGACGAGCGGACTGTTTCCCCTCCAGCACGAGCTGTCCCTCCCTCGTGTCAAACGTCACCAAAGTATGGATCTGGTGCATATATTTCTCATTCACTCCAGTCTAGCGGGCCTGCAACTAGTAGAACTTCTTTGTTGCGGGCTGACGAAATGGGCTTTGGCTTGGAAGGTCACAAGCGATCTGAGGTCTATTGGAGATGGCTGGTATGGATGGCATTGTCATTGGTGCCCTTGGCATGAAACCTAGACGTCTGGTCACGAGATGGCGGGATGGTTTTGAGTATGGCGGCAACGCTAGTATACAGCTCTCCTCGGGCCCCGAATCCTACTATATAATGATGAGGCACCAGACTGATTTGCCGTGTGCAGGTCGAATGGCTGGATCTTGTCAGCTCCTCGCTTCTCTATCTGCTGAATGAGAGGTGATCAGCATAGGGACCCAGAATTTGGCCAAACATCATACACGTACTTATCATCATGTCAGCTGCGGTGGGCGAGTTCGCTCACCTCACCGGTGCCGTCATAACTGGCGGGTACATCGTCTGGTCTGTTGTCGAGCGCATCTCGCTTAAGGTCGCTGATGGCCATCTGACTCCCTTTGCGGCATACTCTTCGCTGTGGATTGCCCTCTTACTTATTCCTTTCTTCGTATCCTTCCGTAACCAGCATCACTACCTTCGTGGCAATCGCATCAATGGCTGCAAACCCTCCAAGGTCTATCCGCACCGGGATCCCATCTTCGGCTCGGATATGTTGCGCATCATGCTCAAGGCTGTGAGGGAGCACAGTGTTCTGGATACATGGCATGCCATGTTCCACAATCTCGGCACGACGTACTGGTCCCTCGCCACGGGCAAATGGATCATTATGACAGAGGAACCGGAGAATTTCAAGTCCATCCTGTCGACGGATTTCGAGTCATGGCCGCTTGGCTCGATTCGCAAGAGGACTCTCCACGAGATCCTCGGCCCGCATGCCATCTTCTCTGTCAACGGGGCGGAGTGGCAGCATGCTCGTGCTATGATCCGGCCTAGTTTTGTGAGGAACCAGATTACGGATCTGGAGTGCACTGATAGACATGTCGACAACTTCCTTGCTAAGCTGCCCAAGGATGGATCCAAGTTTGATATGCAGGATTTGCTGTATTATTTTACCATGGACGTATCAACCGACTTCATGTGAGTGGCCGGCTACCCTTGTGGCATTCATCAACTAACAAATTCGACTTGCAGGTTCGGATATTCAACCAACATTCTCACTAACCCTACAAAGGAGGCCCTCGATTTCACCAACGGTTTCGACTACACTACCTATGCCGCCACGTCGCGCGGTCGGCTCGGCCGCCTCGCGCTGCTACTGCCCGACAAAAAGTTCTCGGAACATATCAAGATATGCAACCGCTTCGTCGATGCCTATGTGGCCGAGGCTATGTCCCTGGGAAAGGAAAAGGAGAGATCGTACATCTTCATGCACGAGATTATCAAGTCCGGAGCGACTCCCAGAATGGTCCGCGATCAATTAATGGCTTTGATCTTGGGTGGCCGCGACACGAGCGCCAGCACCATGACTTCGCTCTTCTGGATCTTGGCTCGACGACCTGACGTGGTGAAGAAGTTGAGAACTGAGATTTCTGACCTGGATGGTCGGAAGCCGACGTGGGAGGAGCTGAAGAACTTGAAGTACTTGAACATGGTGCTGAAAGAAGGTATTATGATGACGGTCTTTTTGCTCTTTTTTGCCTTTTGCAGGACCATCTCGCTGATCCATACTACAGCTTTGAGACTCTGGGCACCTGTGACCTCCAATATGCGCACTTCCAGCAGAGATACTATCCTCCCCAGGGGTGGTGGCCCAGATGGCCAAGGCCCCATGTTCGTTCCCAAGGGCACCGACTGCCGCTTCGTTACCCACAGCATGCATAGGCGGAAAGAATTTTACGGTGAAGACGCCGAGGAATTCAATCCAGAGCGATGGGACTCTATTCGACCATCGTAAGTCACCCTTAAACCTCACGCTTTGTCGAGAGATGATGCTAACTCCGCTTTAGCTGGGAGTATCTCCCCTTCAGTGGTGGACCGAGAATCTGCATTGGACAGCAGTTTGCCCTAACTCAGATGCTCTACTTGATTGCGAGAGTATTCCAGCACTTTGATCAGGTTAGGCCGGCCGATGATGATCCCATGTTGCAGAAGGTGACTACGACGATGTCTATGGTTAATGGATGCTGGATCAACTTGACGCTGCCTTGAATTTGTCGATGGGGTGGAATGAGTTGGGACATCTCTGTTTTGTCGAATACTCAATGATTTTATGTCACTCTGAATGAATATCAGTACCTATGTGATAACACTCTGTGCCTTGCTTTTTACTTGGCCATATCTTGACTTTTGTATGGCATTTTGAGGTGACCCGATGGGTGATGTCTCGTTGTACGCAACATGGCACCATCACGACCATAAAATACTACCACTAGAGAACATTTAAAATGAAAACATTAAAATTGACAACTCTCAGATCATCTCACCCAAAACTCAGTAATGGAAACAATTTTCTAACGTTCTTTTCTGCCTGACAAGCTCACAAAACAATCACCTGGGTCATCACGTGACCACGCATTTCCCCCTTAGCCAGAAACAGCTATGAGCTCTGCCACTTGAACTTCCGTCAAACAAAAACACCAAACCACCGGTTTTCTGTTTTTCATCCCGTCACCCACAAGCAAAGCGGTCGCACGAAATCCGCAACGATGGCATCCCCTTCGCCATCCAGAGGCCGAGTCAGGTCCGCATCGCACTCTCCGCCCCCGCGGTCCGATGATTCACGATCGCCGCGCCGTCGTCGATACGATTCGCGCGGGCCTTCGCGGTCCAGATCGCGATCGTATTCGCCTCCCCCGCGGCGCAATGGGCGTCACAGGAGTGGGAGCCGCAGCTGGAGCCGTGACCGGGGTGGAAAGGATAGCAGGTCGCCCAGCGAAAGTCCCTTGGCTAAGAGCACAAAGGTGGGTTGCCGTGCGAGAAGTGTCGGCAGCTGTCAGATTTGGGCAAAACAACTGACAGTCCATTTTCGCTGTGATAGATTGTTGTGGAGCGGTTGTCGAAGAACATTACCGAGGAGCATCTCTACGAGATATTTGGCCAGTTTGGACACATCAAGGATCTAGACCTCCCCATCAACAGAACTTGTGAGCAGCTCGGCTCTCCCCCCTCCAAGTCCCAAGTTTGCGCCTCAGAGGCATTAACCCATGATGGCCCTTAGTCGGCACCAATCGAGGCACTGCGTACATCCTCTACGATCATGAGGCCGATGCCGAAGCTGCCATCGCACACATGCACGAAGCGCAAGTCGACGGCGCCATCATCAACGTCTCGATCGTCTTGCACCGCAGGAAGTTGTCGCCTGCCCCTCCAACGGCTCGACGAGGCGCGAACATCGATCCCCGAGTTCCCTTTTCTGGGCCGCGTGGAGGAGGTCCACCTACCATGCCATCGGGTGGTGGCAGTGGAGGTGGAGGACGCCGTCGCCAATCACCATCGAGTCGATACGGTCCCCGATCTGATGTGTACAGACCTGCGTCCCGGTCGCCTTCGAGATCACCTGGCGGTGGTGCACCACCCTCTCGTGGCGGAGGCGGAGCCAGATATCGCAGCCGCTCCAACTCGTACTCCTCACGATCCAGATCGAGATCCCCTGCACCCAGAAGACGGGGCGGTGGAGGTGGTCGACATGAGGATTACGATTCCAAACGACGCAGTCGTAGTCGTAGCTACGATGCCACTCGAAGCCGCTCGCGTAGCAAAGGTCGAGGGCATAAATGATTGATGTGCTCTACTTTGCGGTATAATGGTGATGAAACTTGGTTCTTTCGGTTGGCGTTTGAGGGCCTGGTAAGAATACAGGAGGTTTCGGCAATTGTCAGATATGGAAATTGTGTATGATTTGGTTGCCCGGCGTTTATACGTGCTCAATCGAGGCAGAGTGAATCTGTCATTGTCAATATGGAATTCTAGCTACGAGATAGCTGTTGACATTTCTCTGGATTGACCCATCAAATGAGTCTACCTGTCCCTTGCAATTATCTCGTGTGCTTCGGTTATTATGCCATCTGTTTACGGAGTACATAGGATCAGATCATATCTACCTTGGTCATGGGCTATCGCTGGCTTTTGTGAAGGTCTTCTGATCCTACTCCTTCCACCTACCCTATGTCACAAAATTTCCTGCCAAAAGTCACAAAGCCTCCAATATAATTCCGTGTCAATTTTGAAGAGTTTCTGCTGTGATACACAAATAAAATGTCTTACAGAAGCCACAGAAGAATAGCCGGCATGGTTTGCTAGTAAGATTTGTTTTGTCTCGCTCATCACCGACACCCAAGACTCTTGTGCAACTCGACCGAATCACTACACTCAAATACTACCAATGATTACACGTATCACAGACCATAGCATTACGGAAGCTCAACCCGGTTATTAAACTAGGTAGTGGCACGTAGAACAGATGACGTTGCACTAAACTCGGTCGTATCACTCAAACCAAGCAATTCAAGTCGAAGAAGGCTGGTTGGTTTATTTATCCGTCAAATCGGTCAATATTGGTCAATCACCGAAACCCACAAACCCACATCTCCAGTAGACCGTGTGAAGCATAGTACGGAGTACGGAGTAATACTAATAGTAGTCGTAATCATTCCCTAATAGAAGCTAATGTTGCCAATAGCTAATACTACTAGACGTCTCGTCTAAGTTTACCGAGTTGTATAAGTGCTTACCCATTACCCCCATTACCCCATACATAAAACGCCTCCCTGGACTCTCAATGACAACCCCCATGCGTACCAAATAGAAAGGCCCGAATTTCCCCAGTCTTTTTTACATCAACGCCATCCCGGCAGCAGCAGCGCCCGCACCCAATATCCCTAACGCTGCTGCCACGTGGGCTGTTGGTCTCGCGGGCACAGCACCGCCTTTGCTGGAGCTTGACCATAGCCTTGTCGTTGTGCCTGTTGCTGTCGAGTTGGCCGAAGTGTCTGAAGCTGTGGTAGTAGTAACGGGACAGCTAACTGTGCACGGCAAGGCGCTGGTGAAGGGGTCCTTTGCCGTACTGATGGGATATACAGGAGCCTGTGCTGGCAGCGTGGGGTTAGGGAGAGCACCCTTGTCGTCTGGGTTCAGCACATCGGATATGATGTGCAGGATGCCATTGGCGATGAGGATATCCGGCTGGACGATTTGTGCCGAGTTGACGTACTTGTTGTTGCCCGCCTGACGGATGACCACGGGTTGTTGGGTATTTCCTGATGCGTCTTTGGCGAGGGTCTGGAGCTGTGTGCCGTTGGTTAGGTTAGAGGAGACGAGGACGTAGTTGGGAATGATGTGGTAGTTCATGATGCGGGCGATTTGTGCGGTAGTGAGGTTTTTGAGGGAGCCTCCCACGACATCGAAGGCTTTATCCTGAGGGGCGAAGACGGTGATGTTTTGCCTATCTGCGACACCTGGCATGAGATTTCCTGCGTAGAGCCCACCGAGGAAGTTGGGCAGCTTGAAGGCCTGCGCGGTATTGGAGAGACGAGCAGGCGGGATGAGCAAGTTGTCCACGACCTGGATGAGGCCCCCCTGGAAGGGGATGTCCCCATCGACGAGGGTGCAGCGGGTGCCCATGCTGGTGGTGAAGACTACGGTGTCGCCGGGCTGTTTGTTGATGAGGACATTTTGGCCTGCGGTGACGTTGGTGTACTTGGGGCTGGTGAGGAGAGAGGGCTTCACGTATGTTGGGCCTGTGGCGAGGGCATCGGTTGAGACGGTGCCTTGAAGGATGTGGTATTGGAGGAGAGGGACTGTGGTGGCCTTGTCGTCGGGGTTCCAGATGTCGTTGAGAGATGTGTAGGGGATGTTCTTGAAGGCCTCGTTGGAGGGGGCGATGATCTGAGAAGTTAATACGATATTACGAAGATTTTAACATGATCTGTATAAGATGAGCCAACTTACCGTGACGCCAGAGTAGCTGGGAAGCTGGAGCAAGACGTCGGGATACTTCTGTGGAGTGTGTTAGTAAACATTCATGATGACTGGAAGCTTTGCTATCGGGGAAGACGCCCGTACCTTAATCAGATCATAATATGTAGAAAGATCCTTGTTACCTGCCAAGACGGTTCCCAGATCTTTGGGAGGATCCGCCGCAATGACGGAGCTGAGACAGGCTACCAAAGCCAAAAGGGTCTTTGACATCATCATAGCCTAGAGAACACAACGACCAATTGATACGATCCAGTAACAACTGTGACGAAGGTGGTGTCCTAAGAAAGGTGTAAGAATGTATTATCTAGTGATACAACAACACGGCGGCCACAGAAAGAAGGTAGGGTTGCAATGTGATGGCCGGCCGGGATGTGGATCTCAGCCGGATCGGATGAGGCCGGACCGTTGGGATCTACCCGGCTTTGAGAAGCTGAACCGAAGGGGCTGAAGGATGACGACAGCAATTGAGTTTCAGGAACGGATAAGACGGCGCGCGGACACCGTTTTCTGATATTGCCCAGAGTTCTGGATATCCAAATTGGGGGCAGTATGAAGAAATAGAGTTTCCGATGGTTCAAATGGGGGATGGACGACACAGTTTCTGCCGCCCAGTTCGTGTCTAGCTGCCAGGAACACAAGACCCCGTGTATGCGGAGTAAAGAAACGAGACAGTTGGGCATCAGCGAAGAGAATATGACAGAAAAGATGACATTGGGAATAAATACGAGCACCGAGTCGGTGTCACGGCCATGACGGCATCCGAGTGTGTGCATCTTACAACGCATCACCACATTGGATCAAGAATCACCGCCAGCCCAACGCTGTACTCGGTGGTGCAACTAACCAAATCCCTCCTTTACCTACATGCTATCAAGCCTCATTTTTAGTGTACCTGAATGATCGGCGTCTTACGTCCTGTATTGCCTCTTGACACAATCGCTTCGCCAGGGCACCAACCAGACACGCCGTTCGCTTCTTTTTTAGCTGCGGCCGCTAAAAGCCAGAAACATGCGCCAACAAAAGCGGCTGGAAATGCATTATTCTTGTTCTGACATCTAAGTGAACGGCTTATAAGCTGAAACTTTTAGTTAGTGGTGGTATAATGTATTCAGCATCTTTCGGCTATAGTTCTGATGTCTGTTGATCTTACCATGTGGTTTGATGTGCTGGTAGACCCGAGCTTGAGCATGGCGCACGGAAGAGATCAGCTGTTGATAGTACTCTATATGTCGGGTGCAGTTTCTGCTTCGTTTTCATATGAGACTTGCGTTGAGTTGAGTTGCGTGTGTTTGTCATACTCCCTCCCCTCAGGTGTGTAAGTGAGGTGGGTGGTGTGCGCAATGTCGTGATATCCAGCCCCGTTTTCGCTATCGCCGTCGTAGTATGCATGCAGCTATTCTCAACACGAACATGTTCGCAAGGAAAGCAAGCAAAGGGAAAACAAACAAAAAAACCTGTCCCAACCGCAACACACACCCAGCAGCACAACAACATGTGGCACCACATCGCCAGCTTAGTTTCTCGTATTGCACTGCCAAGACACGATGCCAACGCACACACTACTGTACAGAGACGTCGCTAAACGGCTGCTACTGCACGCGTTCTCCTGTTATCTGATGGGTGTGTTGATGCCTCGCCCTTCCCAGTGGTCCAGAGACTGTTTGCTCTGTTATGAGGTTTCAGGTGGACATGTATGAAGTAGTAGCAGCAGCAGTAGCAGCAGTAGTAGAACTTGGGGGAATGCATGAGGAGCAATCAAGTCTTTGTTCCCGGTAACTCGGCACGCTTCCGGGTTCTATCTTTGGATTCCCCTATATGGCAATTGGTGATGTTGGGCCGCATTCTTGTTTTCTTTGCTTTTCTTCTGCACGGTCTTTTTAGCCTGCGGGAATAATGAAAGTGTTTTCATGCAGCGTTCCGCTCTAATTGTCATGGGGGTCATTTACTACTCGTACTACTAGTATTAGTATCAGATTCACGATGGTTACCTATGAAGGAAACTTTTTGATGCGGTGAATGATGGGCCTGATATTCATAACGAAGTGTCTCAGATCAACTCATCAATAGTGGTGCTAAAATTTTCTTCGGCCCTGCCAAGAGTGTCCAGTCGCTTCCTACTAGAATCCTGGTAGTATTTAATAATCTCGTAGCAACATTAATTGCTTCTTTGTGTTTTAATGGAAATTTGCGTCACATGTGACGGATATTAGCAGTTAACCTTGTGTCCCGTTATCCATAGCAAGGCAAGATTAGGCAACACGGCCAACGACATATCGTACGAGTATCTACGAGGGCCGCAGGTGCAAGGAGCCGTTATTTCCATTGGCAATCATATCATGTGCCTGATAAGCCTCTTCCGTAACTGGCAACCAGTTCGCATTACTTCGTACATACTTCGTACATACATGGACATGATAAGCATGGCTCATTTCAAAGATGGGATGCAACGTCAATCAACAAGCCGCCTCGCATTGTCGATCTGAACGGAGTACGGAGTACTCGTACGTAATATTGCATGTAACCAAAGAAGAGGGGAAAAAAGAAAACAATCCATTGTCACGTTTGAGTCAAACCCTGCGCACATACATCACTGCACGTGGATGACACAATAATACGAGATACTACTACTACTCCGTACCCCGTACTTCGCACCAAGTGCGACATGCAGCAGTCAAGAGTACAACGACATAAACGCCGCCAAAGCCGCCCATCAGAGACACAAGTGTGCATTTTTAAAAATAGAGACAATAGGATCGATTGGCTTGCCGATCTGGAACTGGTGGTGGACCGGTGGGGGCGGCCGCAGATCATCAACTGTTGGGTGGATTTGCGTCCGGGACGGAGGATTCAAAGCCTAGTAAAAGACGCTTCGCTTCGGTGCCGAGACTTCGTAAAATGTGTGCGATACGAGTAGTAGTAGAAGTAGTAGTGGTAGTACTAATAGCACTGGACTCGGTATCGTACTCCGTATCTACATGGACACGGCCCCGGAGATGGACTATTTCGGAATCGGGCTGATCCACGATGGTGATATTGGGTGAGACATGTCCGTTTAGTTGCTCCTCAGGAAAGCTAGTGAGATAAGTGAAGTGTGAAGCAACTGAATTTTCCGAGCATCTTCGTCGTTGGGAGACCCATGTTTGATAAGCAGAGATGGATGGATGGAGACGGTGGGGTCTCGAATTCAGCTTGGCGACGCCAGTCAGTTGGAGTATACGCCGTAATGTTGGAGGAGATACGGAGTACGGAGCAGAGTGGTTGTTGTAAGAAGTGGCGTAACAAGATCAGGTCGTTATTATATTGGCTCGGTTCATCCGGCGTATGCGCGCATCCCAGATAGTGCCTCTCAGTATGGAGATGCGGAGATACGGAGCACGCAAAGTATTGAGTATTGAACATTGAAGGCTTCATCAACACTCATTACCGGTTGGATATGGGCAGTAGTAAACTTCGTAAGAAACTCGCATTTTCTTTCTGATAAAGATCCTTTCCAAGACGGCAGCGAGCGATATTAGCGGAAGAGCGCCGGCTAGTTTACGGGTTACGAGTACCACATGGTCCCGATAAACTTGCTGCGAAGCATCAGTTAGCGCAAAGAAGCCATCCAACTACATCGTAATAATAGTATGGAGTCCATCATGTCGTCTATCATCTATGACGTGATTTATACCAATCGAAAAGACAGGAGCTGAAAAAAGAAATGTCAACTCGTACTCGTATGGTTTCGGGAATACAGCTGACCATTTTGGTGCTTCGTGCATCTCCCGGCTTTTCTTGGCCAAAAAGGAGGGCCACTGCACTGTCGACGAAGTCCGGCACCTTACGAGTACAACGGACCTACCTTATTTGGCGTTGGCGCGCGGTTTGTGCCCTGGCTAGCGAAAGAGGGGAAAGGGCGCTTGGGGGTGCATTTAGCCGAAGGCGGTGACAAAGTGTCCCTGCAGGAACACAAGCCACGGGCTCGCTCAACTTCAGCCACATCTGCCGCCGCTTTTCTCGGAGTCCACGACAAACCCGGCTGCTGTACGGAGTACTTCGTACGTTGGCGCGCTGAAGCTGCCAATGTTCACCTTCACCTGAGCATCCACTTGGCGGCGCTTCAGTTCAGAGTCACGGCGCTTCAGTTGACTCCATCACGGGATTTCGAATACGAATTGTAGTGCATACATACTAATGGAGCAGCATTGAGCGCTTAGGATCTGATGGCCAAACGAGAGGACGAGAGGGCGAGACGCCGTATCAGTCTATCATTACTAACTGACAGTGACCCGCATAGCGTCGCAACCGACTCCTTCTGCATGTACGAGTACTCGTAGTATCTATGTCGATGCGGCTTCTTGATAGTCTCAGGCAGTACTCCGTAGACATCTTGGCACCGCTGACGGCAGGGCGTATGACGGGCCTGAAGGAGAATCAAGGGTCTGGACCGTTCAACACATTGTGTGATAGATCGTATGTACGAAGTATGCTGTCTTCGGGATGCAAGCTGGTGGTCGCCGAACCACCAGCATGTACGAGTAAGAATAGCTAGCTGCTGCATAGATACATGGGCTGGTCCATAGAATCTTTGTCATTCTCGAGCGGGTTTCGAAGGTTCCATCACCATGTTCGTACGGCGGAACGGCTGATTCGACGCCGGGATTTCTACCTAGCTTCCAGGTTGATATTTCCGTCCACAGACCATGACTACTTAATACTACACACACGCCCCAGTCACAGCGCCAGGGGGCTCGCTCAGGTCAGGGTCTTAATGTATGTATGCAGCAGCCTTTGCAGCCTTTGCAGCAGCCAGAAACCGGACGGCGTCTCCACTGCAGACAAGCCAGCGCTGCCCAGAATGCACTGTAATCGACCACTAGTATTCCTTGTAAAGCAGCACACACAGGCGTCATACTTCGGTTCAGTTCAGTCCTATTGTCATTCAACCTTTCATCTTCTTTTTCATCTGTTCGTCTTTTTGCCTCTCTCCCTGTGTCCGACATCATCCATTCTTGGATCAACGCCTTGCCCGTTCCGTCTGGTGGGCTCCAACGTAATACGTCCGTCCATTCGTTCTTTGGGATAGACCAAGACTCGACATTCACATCATTGTCAAGCCTCTCTCTCAAGGCTCTTCCTCTTTCTGGGACGGCTGTAAGAGTCGAGAGTCGTAGCCAGCACTCCTCTTACTTCGTCATCGCCTGTTCGTCCTGCTTCCGCACACAATAACAATAATTTCCAATCGCAATGGACCAAGGCTACTACGGGCGGCAGGCATTCGCCCATTCTGCCACCACCTCCAACGTAGCAACTTCGCGTCCTGGTACTCCAAACACGGATCAATATGCCGACCGCGTTCCATTTGACGGCGCCTCTACGTTATCAACTCCCCTCTTTGGCGCCGGCGCCGGCGGCGGTGTTGGCAGCGGTGCCGGCAGCATCAACCCATTTGCCAGTCCAGATGCTTCGCGACCGGCTTCAAGCTTCGATGGCTCCAGCGCCATGCTGGGCGGTCGCTTCGAAGATCGCGGCGGCCAGCGATTCTTCCATTCGAGATTGGTCAAGAAGGGCGAGGTTGAGAAGCCGTGGTTGAACAAGGTCGACCCCAAGGAGAAATGGGTCACAATATTGCCCCTCATCGGCATCCTCATCGGTTTGGGCATTTCCGGATTCCTCGTCTGGGACGGCATGCGCAGTGTTGTCCATCACAAGTACTGCCCCGTTCTAGACGAGACCTTTAGTGGTGGCATCAACCCTGATATTTGGACCAAGGAGGTGCAGGTTGGTGGCTTCGGGTAAGTTCTGTCGCTGCATGAACTCATAATTACTATTTGCTGACATCCGCCACTAGCAACGGAGAGTTTGAAATGACCACCGGCGGCGATGAGAATGTCTTTATCGAAAATGGCCATCTCATTATCAAGGCCACTCTCCAGGACGCTGATCTGGTTGAGAAAAACACCGTCATCAACTTGCTCAAGGATGGCACTTGTACAGCCAAAGACTGGCGCAGCTGTGTTGCTGCCACCAACACCACCAGCGGCAACTCCAGCATCGTTCCCCCCACCAAGTCTGGCCGAATCAATACCATCAAGGGCGCCAAGATCAAGTATGGCCGAGTTGAGGTAACCGCTAAGCTGCCCCAAGGCGACTGGCTGTGGCCCGCCATCTGGATGATGCCTGTCAAGGACACTTACGGACCCTGGCCGGCTTCTGGTGAAATCGACATCATGGAATCGCGTGGCAACAACCACACATATGCCCAGGGTGGTAACAACATTGTGTCGTCTGCTCTGCACTGGGGCCCTGACCCGGCCAACGACGCCTGGTGGAGGACCAATAGCAAGCGCCAGGCTCTACACACGACCTACAGCAACGGATTTAACACGTACGGTATGGAGTGGTCCCAAAAGTACATCTTCACCTACGTCAACAGCCGACTCCTCCAGGTCATGTACACCAACTTTGACGCGCCTATGTGGATGCGCGGCAACTTTCCTGCCTCGAACTCCAACGGCACCCGGCTGGACAATATCTGGAGTCAGACGGAAAACAACAACACTCCATTTGACCAGGAGTTTTACCTCATTCTCAATCTGGCAGTCGGTGGCACTAATGGCTGGTTCGAGGACGGCGCGTCCGGTAAACCTTGGTTTGACCACTCCGAAAATGCTAAGAAGGATTTCTGGAACGCTCGGGAAAACTGGTACCCAACTTGGGTACAGCCTCAAATGGAGGTTAGCCGTGTCGTCATGGTGCAGCAGTGTGATGGTAATGAGGAGTTGTAAATCAACTCCTACACAAACACTCACACAAACTTGCAAAAAAGCGCAACACATCCGTCTACATGAATTTCTTATATATACTGTTTCAAAAAATTCTTTACGGGGAAAATGGTAATACTAGATACGATGGACAAGGATTTATTTTGTTGGTGGCGAAGTGGAATTTGAGCATTTTATATTGCACTTTATGTATTTTACAACTCATGACTGCGAATGGTCATTTTGGGCAGAAGCCAAATCTTTCTCGGATACCTAGGCACTCGAATGGCGAAGGCGTTTGAATTGATGACAAAACATTTCCTCATTCTGCTTTTTCAACGTGTATTTTTCAGCAACATAATTATGTAAACCTGGAGCGGATGTTCCGAGATGATCAATACTATAAACGAACAGCCGAAGTAGATATCCACGGGAGGCGCTGCCAAGAGGGCAAACACAGGGCTGTAAACGGATTTATTTGTTCTTGGCAAATCACTATTTTGCCGAAAACAAACCTCACGTTCACCAAAAGTGGGAGTCTGGACCGTTGGGGCCGGGTCTGGATCTGGCAGGATGCCAGCATGCCGGCATGAGCTGAACCTTGGTCTCCATCATAAGTCAAGTTGTACGTGTATGTATGCACCCCGGGCATGACAGTGCCTTCGAAAGTGAGACTCTTTTTTTACTAATCACTTTGTCCTGAGGGTTCCAGAATATGCGGGATCGTCTATGTTGTCTCAGTGGGATCCGTTGGAGGAGGTGTCGAGCTGTCAAGCTAGGCAAGGCAGATATGCGTTGTTTTCTTGTTCTGGAGATCCGTGATTGGGGGCTGATGGAACTATTGATGTATGCCGCGGGAGGGACGTAGAATTACCGCGGACAGGACTGCAAGGGAGATGGGATCTCTCGGTTTGGGAGCCATTCACGAACGACGATATGGTGTGATAACATTGACAAGCAAGACACATTGGGTATCCATTGCGAGGATGACAGTTCGAGAACGGGCTCTTCCATCCAGTTGACAAGAAAACGTGTCAATCCATCAGGCGTTTTGGCTGCTGTGTTACACCACCTTTCTTGATAACATCCATCTCCGTATGTCCGTCTCAACCCAAGACGGCCTTGGGAAATTTCTTGGACTTTTTTATTTTTAAACCTACCATCTTTCTTGTCCTTTTCAGCCGCAATGGAACTCCCGAGATTTCGCCTACTGAACGGAGCCCGATACGACAAAGATCCATGGCTGTACTGTGTGCTTGCGTGTCCTCTCCGATTTGCCCACCGCACGCACACGCAGCCACAGCGGAGATATTCGAGCTGAACGGTGAAAGCGGTCCGTGATACAGAGTACCTACTCCGTACATTGCGTCTTGGTTTAAAAAAAAAGAGAGGAAGAAGAATGCACAGGCCCTCCCTTCTTGGCTGCTGAACAAATGCTACCCTGACCCTGGTTCCGTTTATATCGGACATGGGTACGGAACCCACTCCCGGCCCCTCCGCCTCCGCCTCCCCTGGTCGGATGTTGCGTTCGATATTGATTCTATTTTGCCCTGTCCTTGGTGACTCTTTGTTTTTTTTCAATAGTATTATGTTGTGTACCCTGTTGCTCGTACGACTTGAACAGCCAGGCTGTAAGGGTAAGGTAAGTTGGGCACCATGGGTCACAGAGTACGCCATGGGTAAGGATGATACTGGGCACAAAAATGCCGGATTAGTTCACGTTCCGCTATGTCTTCTCGCTCATAGCAGTAGTATACGCTTTCTAATACTGGCGAAACGTTTTCTTATCATCAGTTCGGCAGAAGAAGCAAAACGAAAATCGCCGCTCGGTTATCACAACCTTATCTTATTACTACTAGTACTGGCCCGAACGGCTAATAAACGGACCAGATCTGTTGAGATCAAATGAGTGGCTGCATGGGAGGGTAGGGAGGGCACAGGGCACATTTGACTCAGCCCTCTCTCGTCTGCGACGCCACATCAGCTCGGAGCCGATGGCCTGTTGTGGCCTCATTCCGTAATGCAGGGAACCGGATATGTGAGACGCTTTGAAAGCTCATTCACATTCATATTCACCCCCCACGCACTGAGCTTCAGCCTTGTCCTTTGGGTGCGTGATGACAGTCCCGATGGTGATGATGATGGTGGTGTGTGGTTTGGCAGCCCGGCAGTAAGGAAGATTACTCCGAAGTGATGATGGTGTCATCTTTTTTGACATCTCGACTGCTACTATTTGTGACTGGCTGAATGGAGGTTTTACGTACGAGTATATATGTACAACGTCCCGCGGAAAGCGAAATACGAAGTGGAGGAGACTCCCAAAAATAGGATCAAGATAGGGAGTACTCCGTAGTGTGTGTGTATATGTATGTGTATGCTATGAGTTTGTGTATGTAGGTATGCACGACGAGTGAAAAATGTCAAGCGAAGCATTTCATTCGCACACCACAAACATCACATGCCCTCGCTATCCGTATGCAAGACAGAAACAGCCGAATGAATGAAAAAAAAGGTCTCCTGTATGGCCAAGAGGTTACAATATCTCGCCTTGGCGCCTCTTTCGCACGTGCTAGCCCTACCTACAGAGTGATGATGGTCGCCCGTTTCATTGTTCGCTCAGTGCCTCCCTTGTGGTGGACTGGCCCCTGGCGACCTGAATCTCGCGTGCAGCCCAGCCTATGTGAGTCGTTCGAGTGGGTGTGTGGCCCGTTCGGTCTGTTCGATGATGGCATCATGGTGCGTCTACTGTCCAATAGGGGAGTGCAGGACACTGAGGTTCGTTCAGGCCTTTCACCACGTTTTGATGACGGATTTGTCTTTGATAAGGCTTTGGCACTATTTTCCGTTTTGGGATACTTTGGCGAGAGTCGAGTCTGGATTGTTATGTGATTTATGATTTATGATTTATGGGGGTACGGAGTAGAATCGAACCACCTGTGATGATCTATCAAAAGTAAAGACTCAATATTTCCCAAGGTAATCAATGAACCTAGCAACTCCCGGAACTCACGGGCAGCATCCGATTTCGTTCTTACTCCGTAGATAATAGTACATACTCGTACGGAGTACAGACAGACAGACAGTCTTCCATGCTGATCACTAACTGCGCCACAGCATCTGAGATGTCCTCACGCCGCTTTAAGCCTTCTTGCTTGCTTTCCTTTTTCTTAGGTACCTAGGTATTCTTTTTCTGCCAGTCCGTGCGTCTTACGCCCACCCCCCTCCCGTTTTTGGCCCTCTGCTAGGAGTAATGCAGCGATATGAGTGGTGGCTTTTAGGGGCAGGCGCTGGACTGGGGCGCGCCAGTCTCGGGTGAGGCGACTCGCCAAAGAAGGCGCATCAATCAGCATGACTGAGTCTTCGTGATGGCCCCAAGGTTTTCTTCTAGTAGCACTCCTACGACTGCTCGCAGCAGTAAAACAGGCGAAACGCCGTCGTTTAGGCCGCACCCGATGGAGACTTCAGTGCCGCCCACTCGGTACAGGCGCGGGCAGACTCTACGAGTAGGTCTTACAATATCTTTCTCTCTCTTTAGCGCCCGCACATGGGCGATGGCAGCGTGGAGTCGATGGAGTCCGAGTCTACTCGTAGCCAGTCTGGCCACCTGCGAATCCACCAATATTGCAACCATCGTGGCCATTGTCCCAGCGGCTGCTCAGGTGAGGGAAGTGAGAAACGTTCTAGATTGACGCTTTGGCGACAGCTGGCCGTCCCTGCGTATGCAGAACGGCTTGGCCTGGCTTGGGTAGCAGACGGAACAAAATCAGGACAAACAGCCAGCCAGCATTGGCATCGACAAACACGAGTTTCCACATCCAGGCTAAGCTCGGCGAAAACGGGGCCGTTAGGCCAGGGGTCTGAAAAAACAGCCGAGCATGACGTCTCGACGTCTAGACCAGGGGGGTGTGCGTGGTTGTAGCCGAGAGGGCAAGAAAAAAAGTGGTGTCTTTTCTGGCTGGCTCTTTGTCTACGAGTACGGAGTTGTGCTATCAGCAGCAGCATCTCTCTGCGGCCGTGGTCCATGCAACCCATACATGCGGATGATAGCATATGTACAGAGGGATCCAGGCCCAGGCCAACAACGCCCCTGCCCGAGTGGGCGAGTCTCTTTATTGTATTACTCGGGTATACGCGTATGGACGGCCATCGATGCCGAGGCTTTATCAGCCCGTGCGAACTGGACAGACATCGGCTCTCTCTGCCTGCAACAATATGTCCTCTCGCACGCACATCGACTGTCGTACGTGCCGCCCAGCTGTGGCCCTGCCGCCGGGCGTGGTGCCCTAGCGGATGCTATTCTCATCCTCGTTCGCACCACATACACCACACACACCACAGCAATATAGACTTGGCGCATGAGAGCTGCGTCTTTGCGCCTGCAACCTTGCATCGTGGACCACCCGGCCCCCCTGCTCCGGCCCTGGCCCTCTTTACTGGCTATCGGTCCCAGTCGTATCTGACCATTGGCCGACCCAAAAAAGCCCGGCGTCTTCTACGAGGAGACCAAAAGATCGAAACGGGAGCCACCGATCGGGAGACCCTGTACGGAGTACGGAGTACTAGTAGCACTACTCCCTCCGTCCATGTAAGTTGAGCCCACCACCAACTCTTGGGCCGCCGCTCGTCCCTGGTCCATCATCCTCGTCTCGCATCCTCATCAATGACCTTCTTTCTCCTTCCCACCACCTCTCCTCTACTCATACTTCTTCACCTCGTCTCGCCTCTCACCTTCCTCCGTCTCTCTCTTCCATTTCATTCAACCCCAGACGACGAACACTAAGATTCGGCCAACGTCGTATAGTCCTTTCACAGGCCGACAAGGGGTTTGAATATTGCCTTCGTTTTTGGTTCACTGCCATTCGCTCTTCCTCCTCGACCTTGAGGATCCATTGCTGTCATCCCAGCAATACCCATCTCTCGCTGTCAATTCCATAATACCGAACCGTACGCAGTCCGCCCCGTTCACTTTGCGCCTTTGAACTACATCACCCAGACACGGCAGCTTCCACGGCAGCGAACGCCTTGTGTGCCCCCGGCCAACACATCCCGGAGCTCGCGTACTTACATCGGGCAAATATCAGTCATACCAAGTCGCCTTGCGCCAAGGATATCTTCGACACACCTGCTCAACCATTCGAGCCAAGAGGGCTCTGGACTTAAAATGTCCGTTGCCTGGGGGAAGCGAAGATCAGTCTTCTGTTTGAAGTTTCAGATACCCAGCATCACTACCATCCACAACCATGGGTCTCGGCAGCTACTTCAAGGCCAGCACCAAGCCGGCCGAGCAGGCCCCAGCTGCGGCTGCAACGTCTCATCCTCCTGCCCCTCCAAGATTGCAACACCGAAGCCAGCCCTCGACAGCGTCCTCAAAACCTCCTTCCGAGAAGGCTACGTCAGAGAAACCTCCGTCTGCTACCACCTTCGGCCTCGAAATGGAACTTCAACCGCCCAATCCCCGGTACAACTCTCGGCCGCAGTCTAGCTCCGGACGGTCAATTCGATCCACCCCGTCGCACAGCTCCGTGTTCCTTGATGAGATCAAGCACGAGGTCATGGTCAACTACCTCTATCAACAGCAGTGCTCTCAGCTCTGGGTTAGTGACGGCTCTGGTGAGATTGAAGGTGTACTTCTTCGTAAGACCCGTGGTCACTACATGGCCTGCCCGCCGCAGCTTGCCAACTCCCCCTTCGCCATTGGATGCTGTGCTCTGAATGTTCAAGTAAGTACCTTCAAGTACATTTGCCCCAAACCTGCTTTGAACGGTAGTTCTAACACCTATGCCAGTGTGCAATGACAGTAAACTCTCGTGTCATTAAGACCTTCCTTCAGTGGTCTCCAGATGCTGTTGATGTGCCTTTGATGAACGGTCTGCGTGTTCAGATTCTCCCGACTATTGAAGACCTGCCACGGGCTCGCAAATACCAATTCGCCGCCTTTGTTGCTTCTGAGGGTCTCTTGATTGTCTGGGACGATGATGCGCTGCACCTGGTCCAGCGCGCAAAGGCCATTGAGTCCGAGCTCATGGAGCTGGTATGGAAGGCTGGCAACACTGACGAGGAAGATGAAGAGAAGAAGGGCCAGGCTGTCGCCGAGGTTGAAATTGATGAGGAAAGCGGTGAGATCAAGCCCGAGAAGCGACCCGTTCACCTTCAGAATACCGTTCTGGTTACGATTACTTTGATGCTAGTTACTGTGTCTCTCGGTGCGGCTTGGAGACAGCTCGCTATTGAGATTTCCGTCGACGGAAGCTTCGTTCGTCTCGGATTGGTCGCCTTGGCTCCCCTTCAGATCTTCTTCACCCTCTTCTTCGCTCAGGTTATCGTTGGTTGCTTGGCCCAAATCTTTGGCCCAATTCGCCAGCTCACTATCAACTCCAAGTTCTACTCAGCCCGCCCTCCACCGCGCCTGCAGCGCGAGGTCCTTCCCCACGTCACTATCCAGTGCCCCGTTTACAAGGAGGGTCTGGCTGGTGTCATTATCCCCACGGTCAAGTCTATCAAGCAGGCCATGTCTACCTATGAACTTCAGGGCGGCTCTGCCAACATGTTCATGAACGATGACGGTCTACAACTCATTTCAGAGGAGGATCGCCACGCTCGTATTGAGTTCTATGCTGACAACTGCATCGGGTGGGTCGCGCGTCCCAAGCATGGTGAAAACGGTTTCACTCGTAAGGGCAAGTTCAAGAAGGCTTCCAACATGAACTTTGCTCTCATGATCTCGTGCAAGGTCGAGGAGAAGCTTCAGGCTATAAACCGCCCGCCTGAGTGGAGCCAGAACGATGAGGCTGAGGCCTACGAGCAGGCTCTCAAGGAGGTTCTCGAAGAGGACGGCCGTGCCTGGGCTGACGGCAACATCCGTGTTGGTGACTACATCTTACTTATCGACTCTGACACCCGTGTTCCTGCCGACTGTCTGTTGGACGCCGTCTCCGAGATGGAACAGTCTCCCGACGTTGGTATCATGCAATTCTCATCCGGTGTCATGCAGGTCGTCCACACGTACTTCGAGAACGGTATCACCTTCTTCACCAACCTCATCTACTCAGCTATTCGATACACCGTGTCCAACGGTGACGTCGCCCCTTTCGTTGGCCACAACGCTATCCTCCGGTGGTCTGCCATCCAACAGGTTTCATACCAGGATGAGGACGGGTATGACAAGTTCTGGTCTGAGAGCCACGTGTCCGAGGACTTTGACATGTCGCTGCGTCTGCAGTGCAATGGCTACATCATTCGACTGGCTGCCTGGGCTGGCGAGGGTTTCAAGGAAGGTGTCTCACTGACTGTGTATGACGAACTCGCCCGTTGGGAGAAGTACGCGTACGGATGCAATGAGCTTCTCTTCCACCCTATTCGAACCTGGCTCTGGCGTGGTCCCTTTACTCCTCTCTTCCGTCGCTTCCTCTTCTCCAACATTCGATTCACCTCTAAGGTTACCGTCATCTCGTACATTGGAACCTACTACGCTATTGGCGCCGCCTGGATCATGACTGCTGCCAACTACTTCCTCATGGGCTGGTTCAATGGTTACCTTGACAAGTACTACGTCGACTCGTGGCAAGTCTGGTTCTCCATCATCATTGTCTTCAACGGTCTCGGTAACATTGCTCTGGCCGTCATGCGCTACCGTATTGGTGAGCGCAGCCTGCTTCATGCCTTGTTTGAGAATTTCATGTGGACCTTCATGCTGGCTATCTTCTTGGGTGGTTTGTCGCTGCACGTCAGCCAGGCTCTGTTGGCGCACATGTTTGAGATTGACATGTCGTGGGGTGCTACAAGCAAGGAAGCCGAATTCTCGAACTTCTTCATTGAGGTACCCAAGGTGTTGAAAAAGGTGAGCTTCATTCCTCCCACCATTCCCTATGTCTGTTCCACTTTTGCTAACCTGTCCTAGTTCAAATTCTCGATGCTCTTCGCTCTCCTATTCATTGTAGGCATGATCATCCTCGCCCAGGGGCCCTTCATTCCCTTCGATTGGCAAATCAAGGACTTCGTCGCCATCTTGCCCATGGCGACCGTGGCTGCGAGCCACTTCCTGTTACCGCTGGCATTGAACCCAGCTCTCATGACCTTCTCGTGGTAAAAGAAATAAACCCAAAAGTCGAAAAAGAAAAATACGGAGAGAAAGCGGTCTTCAGAATTTTGTTTTATATCCGGTGGACGCTCATAATGCATTGGATCGGCGTTATGTGCGAACAACTACTACTCTTGAGCTGGATTCTCCATTCCTTACCCATCCCTATTATGACACAGCATCATGAAGGCCAAAAAGCCTTCACACACACACACACACACTAATCATTCTTATCCTATCGTTATGAACTGGCATGTCTCCCATCTCGGTCACAACATGTGTCATTCATGAATCTTTTCCCTTTCCCACTATTAGATCTTAAATATTTAATTATCCTATACACAAGAGACACGAGAACACATCTCCTAGGAGGAAATATGGTTTTTTTTCACCCGGAGTTTCTTAGAACAAGTGGGGATTTGTTTTTCTCCCCCCCCTTGGGCATTGGAAAGGGCAAAACCGAAGGACTGTTTTGAATGAATGAATGGGATGGATGGATGGATGATGCGTGGGATTTATTGGATATAGTGACCCAGGCCTATTTGAACGGCAAAACCGGAGGCCGCATTGATAGCAATTGATGTATATGAACATGAACAAGACTGATTTTTTTCATCCACGTCTGAAATGCTTCCGGATGGGCTCAAACACGATGGCTGAGCTGAACTGTAGATGTGACCAGATTCAGGGACTTTTACATAGACTTCAAGCTCCAAATTTGTTCCATCACTACTAGACCAAAACCCCAATCACACGAGTCAAACCTTCATCAAAGATCATTCTAAATTTCTCCCATCAGTCTATATATCCTAAAACGCCTCTATCTATCAGTAAAACGAAACCGTTCCGAATCTCAGAAAACTTTTCTAAACCCCCGTCAATCAATCCATCATCTCCCTTTTCTCTCATCTATCCACTTTCTCCTCCCCCGCTTGCTGTGGGATCTAAACCAAGCAGCCCGGATGTCTATAACACGCTAACACACAACATGAAAAGCTCATCTCTCTTGTATCGTCATCCTTCACTGAAAACCCAGGGGAACAAAGGGGGCGAAAATTAAAAAGAAAAAAAAGGGGGGGGGGAGAAAAGGTGTAAAATTACTCCGCCTCATCATCCGTGTCAAGGGGGTGAGGCGTTCCCTTGGGGCTGTTCAACCACTCGATGTGTCTCAACCGACGGCGGACCTCACGCTCCTTGAGCTCCTTCTTGGTCATCTTCTTCTTCTTCTTGGCCTTGAACTTCAGCTCACCGTTGTCCTCGGCGCCGCTGTTGACAGCGCTGCTCACGACCGAGTTGGCCGCCGTGCTAACCGCCGTGCTGGTCACGCCACTTCCTGGTCGGCTATCCTCGAACCTGTTCAGGTCAACGGCTGCGTTACCACGCTGGGCGACCCTGCCGTCGTTGACAAGCCATTGTTCAGAGCACAGCGCTCCGACGAATTCTTCGTTGTGGGAAATGAGGATGACACCGCCCCTGAATTCGCGAATAGCAACGGCCAGACCTCCGAGGGAGTCACGGTCCAAGAAGTTAGTCGGCTCGTCTAGTACCAGCAAGTGAGGGTTGTTCCACATGGCACCGGCGATGACGACTTTAACTTTCTGACCGCCAGAGAGGGAACCAATCTCATTGTGGTTGGCAATCTCTGGGTCAAGGCCGAGGTCCTCAAAGTGCTTAGAGATAACAGCAGGCTGGAGCTCACGGTATCCCAAACCTTCACGAGAAGCCTCGTGGTCATCGAATTCTTGGATAAGCTTGTCAAAGCCCAACTCGAGAAGAGTCTCACGAGAAATCATGTTGTTGTGCTTGGGCAACATTGCGCGCCATTTCCTAGAGAACAGCAGTCAGTACATCGTGCTTTGAATGAGGGATAGTTGGTTGGTTCTTACACTTCGTATTGGAAGGTCTTCTTGTACTTCTGACGACCGACAAGAGACTCGATCTGCTTAGCCGGCTTTCCGTCCTTCAGATCAATCCACTTGTCCATCTGCTCGCGGTCCTTGTCTGACAGGAGACGAGTTTGCTTCATATGGACTTCACGGTCGTCACCATGCTGATACCGCCATTGGAGGTACTGGTTCGGTGTCTTTTCCAAGTGCATCTCAACGTGCTCCAAGGCATGCTGCTTGATGTAACCAATTCGAAGGTTGGGGTGCTTCTCAACCCTGCCAGTGCTAGGAATGACTTCGCCAGTGAGTAGCTTGATCAAGGTTGACTTTCCAGCACCGTTGGGTCCAATGATGGCTACACGAGAAGACAGCGTAAGCTGGCAGGAGACTTCGCTAAGAGATGGCTTCGGGGCCTTGGGGTAAGTATAAGAGACGTTGGACATGCGGATAATGGCACGAGTCTGTGACTTGACGCCAGTCAGGATACCTGGAGGAGGGAATTTGAACTGAACGTTAGATGCCGAGAGGGTGTAATAACTCTTAGCCTCGGGGCGGAGCTCGACAAAGGCTGCGAGGTTGCCCTTGTAGCAGGCCAGCTTCTTGTTCGGCTCATAGTGGTAGATATCGGTCGTGACATTATCCAAAAAGCCGGAGTCGTGGGACACGATCAAGCTGGTGATGTCAGGGTGCGTCTTGAGGTAGTTTTCAAGCCAAGCAATGTTTGCAACATCGAGATGGTTAGTCGGTTCGTCCAGGAGGAGGACATCGGCCTTCTTCAGCATAGCGCGAGCCAGAGCGAGCTTCATCTTCCAACCTCCTGAGAGGGATCCAACCCTTTGGGCCTGTCGACCCTCAGGACCAGAAGTGAAACCGAACTCAGACAAGACCTCTGAAATGCGCTCAGTTCCCTGAGGACCGATCTCAGGATCCTTGGAGACGAATTCAAGGATGCTAATATCAGCATCTTCTCCTTGGTTGTGCTCAACGTAGCAGGTACGCAAAACATCCTGGGGAGGGAAACCTTCAAGCTTGCCACCCGCAATGCTTCTCATCAGGGTAGACTTTCCAGCACCGTTTCGACCGCAGAGACCGTAGCGGTGGCCCTTAAGGAGTCGCAGGTTGGTGTGTGAGAGGAGCAGCATACCACCATAAGCCAAGGAGAAGTCGGCGTTGACAATCTCAATCTCGCCGTCGTCCTCCTTTTCAGGAACACCGTAGCGGCGTTCGTCTTCATCAACATAATACTGTTGAACGGCATCAGCAACCGCTTGGTGGGCCTCGGGATCCTGCACAAATGATTTCAAATAGGGGGCAATCCGAGCGGATATCCTGTTAACGAAACGGTAGTTGATATCTGTGGCAACCATTTCGCAGATGTAGGATCTCGCCGCCTTGTAAATTTCAGACTGACCAGACGGGCCGAGACTTTTCTTGACCTGCTCGTCCAGAACCTTGGCGACATCATCCGCAGTGGTTCGGGCAATGATGTCCTTGTCGTCACCCATAGCCTTGGTCATGGTCGCAAGGGCCCTCTCTGCCAGCTCGCGGACCTCTGGAAGGGAAGCCCGATCGCAAACAGCCTTGACACCAGGCGTCAACTTGGGCAAGAAAGTTCTAGCCTCGATGGGATCGTGGACAAGTTTTGTCAAGTTCTCAACAATAACTACTGTCTGACGCAGAACTTCCTGAGCAGTGCTTGGGGTGTTGAGGGATCGCTCAAGGAAGGGAGTCAAGAGAGCCAGCACGGGAGATGTGACGATGGCCACAAAGGTCGTCTGTGACAGGGCGTGAATTGCCTTTTGCAGAGTTTGCGCAGAAGGATGTTGCATGGTGTCGATGAGCAGAGGGATCCGAGGAGCCACATCATCGTTAGACAACAGCGTCGTCAATGAGTTCATGGTCTGAACTGCTTGCTTCTCCACCTCGGCCTTCAAGTCGTGCATGCCTCCCTCAACGATGGGAATCAAGCCAGCAAGCTTCGCACCCATAGCCTCGCGAAGCAGATCCTTCTCGGCAGCCTCCTCCTTGGTGCCGCCGACGACCATCTTGGCCTTATCGGCCATCTTCTGCAGCAGCTTGTAAGCGCCGATGGTTCCCTGCCACTTTCCGGTCTTCTTGGAAAGATACTCGGTCAGGACCGGCAGCAGACCAACGACAAGAGCCTCAGCGCTCAAATTCGCAAACAGCGCATCAAGACCGTACTGGGCAGCCTCGCGAACCACCGCACCCTTATCCGACAGAGCATCCAGCGCACACGGCACAGTGTTGACATCCTGCACCAGCAGCACAACCTCGCTCAGCAACTCCTTTGGGGGGAAGCGCTCAAAAATAGCGCCCAGCAGGTTCTGGCTGCTCTCCCTCCGCAGGCCACTCTTCTTATCGGCAGCGGCCTTCCTCACCTCGGCGAGGATGCCATACTGCTGCAAACCAGCGGAACCGACCGAGTTGAGGAGCAGATCGCACAGGCCATAGCAGGCATCGATAGAGGCGGCGGACGTCTGGGCTGTGAAGATGGTGCTCAGAAAGGCGGCAACATCTTCTTGTGATGGCGGGGGAGGGGCATCCTTGGACACCATTGTGGGCGGCGAAACGGGATGAGGCATTGCGTCCGAAAATTCCCTCTCGAAGAATGTTTCTTCTTCAGCGCAGAGTTTCGGCCGCAGACGCTGCGCTGGATATGGCAAAGGCGAGGGGAGAGGAGAATAATCAAGAGGGAGAGAGAGAAGGATAAGGGAGATAGATCGCCAGCAACCAAACCAAGGCTCCTTCTCTCTCCTGAGCCTTTGCTGACTACGAGGGGACTGGCGGTCCGCTGGTTGGCTGGCCTGGTCCCAAAAATTTCTCGAAATTTTTCTCTTATCAAGCTTATCGCTCGCTCTGCTAGGTACCTAGATTTCTAAAGTGGCGGTATGTTCGGAGTACCATTTGCACGTGGGGCATCTCAAGCATCATCTTTGGACCATTATATTTTGCTTGTTTCTCGGCCTACACTCACCGCATGTACTCCTGACTCGATACATGTGTGCAAGCCACTAGTAGTAATAACAAATAACCCGAGCAAACAAATCGCTTGGTAGGAAATAATGTCGTCTTGTCTAGACTGCATAATATGCCCTCAGCTTCTCTTGGCTGGCTGCCCTCCTCTCCTGGTCATTCCCCCCCCTGCCTCTCCATAAATAAGAGACACGGCAATAAAAAGAAAAGAGAAGAAAAGAGAAGCAAAGGAAAGTTAAAAAACAAAAGCCAAGTCGCCACTGGGAGGGGTATAAGTAATTAGAAACACATACATTATATACGTCGAACAGTTGTAAAAGATGTACCCCGTGGCTCCTGATATATCCCACAAGTTTACTCCTTGAAAATCAAGACCGCGCCCCAATGAAGATGCAATAACGAAGGTAAGAAAAATATTGGTTTCATACATAAACATCACTGCCCTCCTTGGCTCGTTCCACGCAAGGCTACCGGGCCTTGGAAGCCTTGGACAGAGCCCATCTCAACCCCCTGGGAGTTGAGTCTCGGGCGCAGTTCTCGGTGGTCGCCAAGACGCTGGTCACCATTTTGATATTTGCTCTTGAAACGGTAGTATGTAGGCGAGCGAGGCCGGCAAAGAACAGCCAAGACGTTCCTGATGATGCTGCCCTGACTGAACGCCCTATATCGTTCCCTCTTAGCGAACTTATGGGAGTTCATGAACTCTCGCGTAGTCTCGCCTCGCGCCATCAGGAAAATGTGGTATCCCATCAGTGCCGCAGGGTAGCAGAATGCCAGGATTGCAACAATGGCCAAGGCAAACGCCACGCGGAAATGATCAATCGCTTCACCAAAGGAGATGCCCTCCCGTTTCATGTAGACAAGAACTTGGGTAAGGCTAGTAGCAATAAGGTAGGCGGATAAAACAGTGGCAGATGAGACAAAGGTAAAGAAATATCGGTAGTTGCGCTTTCCGACGCAGTTGTTAAGCCACACACAATGGTGGTCGTGTGTCTCGATGCAGTTGTCGCAGAGACGGCAGTGGTGGGCACGCGGTGGCCGCCAGATATTGCAAGTCCGGCAGTGCTTGACTGGGACCTCCATAGCAGCAGCGGTTGGCTCAGCTGACTTTATCAGCGTCCAGTCGTTCGTCGGAGGATCGATGCGAAGAGGGTCCTCGTGGACAGCGAGGGGAGGGAATTGGTGAAGGTTTCGTGGGAGAATCTGCAAATTGTTAGCGTTTTGGAAAATACGATGCCTGTAGCCGATAAACTCACCCCGGGATCGGAGATGGATGCGTGAAGGAAAGACGAAAAGCATATATAGGCGAGATAGGCGAAGATTATCGGGACGGCCGGGGAGATATTGTGCCAAAGCCATGAAGCTTCAAAGGCAAAGAAGAGAACGCAAGGAATAACAACAAAAAGGCCCGTGGCAATGTTGATGGGCCGTTGCCTGGCGTTCTGCCATCTGCCTTTGAGGAAGAACACTGTATTGCCTTCGAAATACTCGTAATTTCGGCCTTTGCCTTGCAGTTGGGTTGGTGCAGCAGTGCTCTCGGTCATTGGCCTGACTTGTGAGTCGACGGGATTCAGTCTCGGGGATGACGCAACTGACGATAGCTTTTCCGCGCCATCCGTGTTTCGATTTTGGCCGGCTCCGTTTTGATCACCAGGTCGGAGAAAGCCTGAGCCGAATGACATTGGTGATTTTATGGGGCTGGGCAAGTTCTTTAGATCCTTGAAGCTCGGCCCTGCATTCACATTCAATGGGGGAAGTGCCTTGTCCTGATGCCCACTCTTCCGCAGCGGTCGGACGCTATCCGTCATGCTGCCAGTTGCGTTATGGCCAGTCGGACTCGTTGTTGCAGTGACCCGATCGTATGTCTCTTGCTCTGTTATCTCGGTGCCGCGAGATGGTGGGGGGAGGCTGGCATCACCATAAATGATGTGTTGAACCGGTGCAATGTGGTTAGACAGAGAGGCCAAGTCATGGATTATGCTTCCGTCAATATCGGTTGCATTATCATTTATGTCCCCAAGCTGTGGCTGTGGCGGAGGGGGCTGCGTGGTTGTCGGTGGCCGTGCTGCGCCAGCTCTCTGGGCTTGCAGCTTCTGTGAGCTCATTGGGTGAAAAAAGGCATTGGATGTTAGTGAGGGAACATGACTTCGTGATGTCAAACTGCCAGACCGCGACAGCGAGCCGGCTGTGGTGCTTGTAATGCTCCCTCTCTTGGGCGGGAAGCCTGTGGTAAGGTTTCTCCGCGCACCGGGCCAGGCCCCCTTGGAAGATGTGCCTGTTCTGCCTGTTCCTGGCCGAGCAAGTGATTCCGACCCCTTTGTCCGATGCGTTTTGGCTGCGGGTGCCTTGCCTTCTCCCTCATCGTCGCTCGCGATATCGGTCATTCGGGAGGATACAACACTCGCGGGACGCTGGTTATCAAGTTTGGGAAATCGGGCTGTCGGAAAGGCCTGGCCATCGCCAGACAATGTGGCTGGCTCATTGGAGCCTTGGAACGCTGCCATCGTAACGATCCGATGTGACCGAGTTCAGATGATCGATCGCTTTACAACATGTAGTCTGTTCGTTGTCGATGACGCGAAATCCGAGTGTTCCGTGGAAGAAAGCTCCAGGAGATGATAATTAAGGCGTACGGTAGGCCGATTCGACGTTTGACAAACTCGTGGCGGGACGGACGCACACACACGCAAGGGAAACGAGTTCCGATGGTTGGAAATCTGTATGTATGTGTCGGCTGGTTGCCTAAAGTGTTCGGTCGCGCAGAGATTCGTCGTGTCTCGGATGGCGAGGAGATGAGGTGCAGAAACGAGACCGTGTTACTCCGTACTAGTACCAAGGCCAAAGAACGTCGCGAAACAGCTGCTGCACGAGGGAGAGAAAGGAACGTGAAGGGAACGTAGGAAGCGGGGATTGATTGATTGATCGTATGCAAAGGGAAGGAAAACTACTAGGTGACGGGGAAAATGAGTGACGAGCCCCCAATGAGGCGTGGGATGGAGGGAAAAGCGTGGTGCGTGGTGTGTGTGACTGAGCTCGACGCTTGTTCCTTTTTTCCCTGGCGAAGGTGTCTGTCTTTGGGCTCTTCCGTTTCGACAGTGCTGGCGCGGCGTGCTGCAGGTCTACCGCGTGGGCCCTCTAGTCCCTGTTTGTCCAGCGTAAAAGGGGCTTGCAGCAGAGTGCGCAGGAAGTTGATTAGTGCATTGCAGGCATTAGTCCACAAGCGGAAATGCACGTTGCAGCCGCTAATACTTCTACTACTTGTACTCTAATACTACCCGTAAGCTGCATTTAACTTTTGCTGCGCAAAAAGATGGCATGGGATGGATTCTTTTTGGGTGCTTCTTTCATCCGTTGATTGGCGCAACGTGCTTGTTATGTGGTTTTTTTAAGGTCATTTGCTTTCTTTTTGTGTCTCCTCTGCGCTGTCAATAAGTGATTTGGTGGTTTGCTTGTCAAGCCATAATCAATGATTGGTCTTGGTGTGGAAATTGCCGTGGCCTGGCCGACATCATCGATGCCTGGATTATGCGGCCACGAAAATGACGTGTTAACTAACCTGCTTATCCAACCATGACACGCATTGTCCACCATGTCGTGATCTTGCACGTGATACAGCCCACCTCGGCATTGGCCAATAGCATTCTCGGAATCTCGGGTTGAAACCATCATACCACTCGGCATCTTCTTTACGGAGCAAGCAAGCTTTTGGCCCAGCGTCCCGCCCAAACCATCACCACATCCCACCAGCCAATTTGACCCTCAGTCCGTCGCAATGGCCTCCCACATCACTCGCCGATTCTTCTCCACCACCGTCCGCCGTCTCCAGGACGCTGCCAAGCAGGAGCTCAAGCAGGAGTCTAAGCGCAACCCCGAGATTTTGGTGCGTCATAAAGACCTCGAGTTCTCAGCTATACAAGGTTGATGCCCTCCCGCCAGCAAGCAGCTAATATCCGCGGCTTTACAGATCCTCGGCGGTGTCATGACCCTTGCTCTCGGTGGTGCTGGTTACTACTTCGGTATGCGATATACGATGACGTCTTGTGCGGCGTGTGAAAGATCCAAAAATTGCTAACAATGATGTCCAGGCCGATCGCCTACCCAGTCCACCTCCGAGACCCCCGTCAACGTCGCCAAGGACGGTATGCCCTGGCAAGGCGATGCCCAGGGCAAGTACAAGTACCACCCCGGTGGTGACCCCAGCCAGGCTCCTAAGGACGCTCCCAGCGCTCTCAACGTTGTCATTGTTCCCAACGTTACTCTGCCCCAGGAGCTGCACGACAAGTACAACAAGTGGGGTAAGGAGGGCTACCCTTAAGGGACATATTGTGAAAAGGCAAAGAAATAGACGAGGGGGAGCGGCATTTTGTACTCAATTGTACCGGGTAAAAATTGTAAGGCAAACGTTTGCCTGTGTAGATTTGACAGTTGGGATACGAATTTGGAGCATGTTTGACACATTAGGCCGCCAATTGACTCCTGTGGGTGTAAGTGCCGGGACGTAATAGCGGACGTGCCTGAAATGGCTTTTAGTAACCCCTCCAGTCTGACAAATAATACGTAGAGATCATAGACAGAGTCCATGGCATACATAGTTATATCCGCTGTCGTGGTCTCATTAGAAAGTCTGCTGTCATAGCTACCGAACAAAAATCCAACCCCTGGCCCTTGCGCCAAGCTTCTCTCATCCACTTCCCTCAGACTTACAAACCAAACCAACATCCCCCCTAAGCAATCAACATGTCTATCTCTTCACCTGTGAGTCCGAATAGATAGAGCAAGTCCAGCATGCTGTCTCCGTTCAGCCTTGCCCCAGCCTCCATCTGCACCCGCGGCTTAGCATTCCACGCCACGCCAAGACCGGCCTTCTCCATCATCAGAAGATCGTTGGCGCCATCGCCGATAGCCATGACTTGTGAGAGATCAAAGCCTTCTCTGGCGGCAATCTCCACAAGCAGATCACGCTTTCGCTCCTTGCCAACGATGGTGCCCTTGACCTCACCCGTGAGCTTGCCATCCTCCCCAATGACCACTTCATTAGCATGCGCATAATCAATACCAAGCTCCTTTGCCAACCAGCTCGTGAGTGGCAAGAATCCACCAGAGAGTACTGCCGTCTTTACACCAAGACGTTTCAGGGCCTTGAGCAAACCTCGCACACCATTCGTCACGTTCAGGATCGGTCGAAGGTCCTCGAAGATGGTTGCTGGAAGGCCCTTGAGAAGGGCAACCCGCTCCCGGAAAGATGCTTCGAACTCCAACTCTCCAAGCATGGCGCGGTGCGTAATGTTGGCAACTCGTGCTGGGAGGTCTGGGGGGTCTTTGATTGTCTCAGCCAAGAGGTCAATGACCTCCTGGGTGATGAGTGTGCTGTCCATGTCAAAGACGATGAGACGAGGGTGCTTTCTCCAAAGCACATCCCTCTGCAGCGTGACATCAACGTTCCATTCCTGTTCAAACCTATAGATCATCTCATGTTTCCGTAGATCTGATAGACTGAGATACTGCGGTGATGGGGCAGGCGACAGAGTGAGCTCGACAACGCGCGGGCTCTCCTGGTTATCGAGACATCGGTGCGACGAGTGCGGCTCATCAGCACCCTCGGGGCGAGGGAATGATGACATGAGATGGAGGAAAGAGGTGATGCACAGAGGGGAGACGTACGAGCCGTAGAGGTGGTCCAGCTGCTCTGACTCCTGTGTCGGGGGCTCCAGCGGGAAGGCATCGATGTTGGTCGTCGGGGCCATGTTGGCGGGCAAGGACTCGCTGCTGTCGGACAGTCCATTTTTGGCCGGGGAGCGAGACCTGTGAGCACTGGAGGAGGCCGTCGAGGCCCTGTCAGGCCCCTTGTAGAACAGCGTTGCGATCAACCTGTCCGTCTTCTGGCCGGTTGGCGGCGCGCAGTTGGGATGTGAGTAGCTGTGAGTGACGCCGCTGTCGACTACGACAGGGGGGTTCTCGGGAGACGGGACACCATTGAACGGGAGGATTGGCTTTGGGGAAGCGGCCATGTCCTCGACAACGGTGTCGATGCCCTGGCGCGCATCTGGGGCCCGCGGTGGGCGGTACTGCTGGTGATCGCTGAGATAGGAGCTGCTCCGCATGTTGCTGGTCAGCTGCGGGCGCTGAGGCGCGGGCTTCGGGGAGCCAGCCGTGTCTGCCATGGTGTCTGGTTCGTTCGAGCTCGACTCGCTGTTGCTGAAGGAAGTTGTGTGTGCGCTGTGCGATGTGTGGGGTAAAAACCTGGTGGTGGTATAGAGATGAGCAGAGATGGGCAGAGCAGAGCAAAGCAAAGCAGGGCAGAACAGAGCAGACGGCCAATATGCTATGCTATGCGTGCGTTGTCACCTCCCGCGAGAGCACAAAGTCCCCAAGTCCCAGACGAGCAGACGGCCACTGTACCTGTACTGCGTGTTCCACAATCGAGGATGCGACGAGTCGTGGTCTAGACGCTGTGAGGTGAGTCTAGCAGTCTGCGTTAAGACGCTGCGAGGTGAGTCTAGCAGTCTGCGTTACGACCCTGGCTGCTTCGTGCTGCCCCGCGGTTGTTCTTGTGCAGGCCCGTTTAGGCTTAGCGGTGCCGCCACCCTATTGCCGCCATCAGGCACCTTTGGCATGTGTCTCTCTCTGACCTCATCGTCTGAAGTTTGCCTCTGCTCAGCCGAGTGGCTTTTTTACACGATCTAGCTGTCCCTATTTCCCCCGATTATTAGTTCCATAGATAGCTTTGGATTTCTGGTTTGCTAAATCCCTCCCATTTCCGTTTCTTCACTCTGTTGGCGATGCGATGCCTGTGAATATCCATAGCCCCCAACCCTAAAGCGGCATTAAATGGTTCCCAAACGAGCTCCGCGCCCCGCTTGTGACTTTGGCTCCGAGCCTCTCAGAAAATGCCGTTGCAAAAATGGCGTCATTTTCCCAAGTCATACGAAGTACTCTGTACACTACGAGTGGATACGGAGTGCACTGTCATCACATCGACGAGACATTTTGCCATAGAAGCTTGAATAACCAACTCCTTTTACTATGAGTGATCATAATTATATATCAATACATGAATATACTCTCAGTTTTAATTCATTTATTGAAAACTAACAGTACATGAACATTTGCACCTCTTGTCTAGGCTAACCTATCATCGAATCATTTACCAAGTACCTACCTACCCTACCAACCTGCGATAAATTCTCCACCTCATAGCGCGAATCGGAACCAAATATCTAAACAGAAAAGATATTCTGTATAATTCGTGGAAACCCTTGGCTTTGAGAGTAGGCACCTTATAAATGGGAAGAATAACTGGTGCTGCCACTTTGCGATCGATTGTGAGAACAACTGTACATGAGCGCCAATGCCAAAGAATTTGGAGACAACTCTGAGCTGCTATGAATCCACTATCAATCAAGGAAGCGCAAACGGGGAATTTGTAGAAAGGAAACATTCCATCCCTTCATACACTGAATCCCACGTCTATACGTTCGACGAGTAAATGAACTGATCAATCTTCTCGACCAACTTCTCAGGCATACTCAGCATAGGGAAATGGCCAGAGTTCAAAGACGCCTCTTTAAAACTCACACCTTGCTTTTTAATCTGGTCCACCATGAACTGCTGTGCAACCAAGGGAAACGAATTGTCTTGTTCGCAGTAGACAAAGGCCAAGTCTATCTCACCGTACTTGGGCTCCTTAGGGGCGTAAAATGAACACGCCTTGGGATGCTTCGTCAGTGATGAGACTAACCTCTGTTGCTCTTGTGCTGGTATATCGTTGTAGAAGATAGGTCCAGCATCGATACCGGGAGTGATGAGTCTCATGTCTCCCTGTGTGGTGTAAGCACAGAGTGACAGAAGCTCAGGCATGATAAGCACAACCGCTCACCTCATAATAATTCCAGGGAATGGTGTCGACCGGTGCATAGTCCTCGAAGCATTTCCCCTGTTCAAAAATGAATGCTGCGGCCAGCACGATCATCTGCACGCCACCAGCCAGCCCTCTGGCCTTTCTCTCTCTCGTGCCCAGTCCATTAAAGGCCTTCGATACAACTGCACCTCCATATGAGTGAGCAACAACGACCACCTCTTTTCCGTCATCAATAAACACCCGTGCTGTCTTCGTCATATGACGGGCATCCGCCTCTGGGGGATTAGCAGGAGTTTCCTCCATTCCAGAAGGAAGCCCGGGGGCTACAGTTGCATAGCCTTTCGACTCTAGGACATCAAAGAAGGGACGATACGCTTCAGGCCTATGCCAAGCGCCGTGGACGAAAAGGACAACAGGTTTTTGGGATGACATGTTGGGCGCTTCTTGTCATTCTATCTTCATGCGTTGTGCATGAGGGTTTGATTCCTGACGGAATGCGACACCTTTTGAACATGTTCGACTCTCAGTCGCTTTTAGCAGTCTTTCCAATGAACTGTGATGACTGAAAGATTGGCGCCAATAATAGAGTTCATTAACAACTCCTCGAATCCCTCGCCCCATGATTGGCTGCTGCCACACATAGCTGAGGGGTTGAGACACAGTGATTCGCGCTTGTTATATATACGTAGCGGAAGCTGAAAAGGGAGATCTTCAGATCAAGGCTGTGTCATATTTTAGCGTGACAGGTCTTCATTCGAATGTTCGAAATGTGATGGCCATGGATCTGCAGCGGCTGAGATCCAGATGATCTGGTCAACTAAATTTAGCTTCGGAAGAAGGAATTATATGCCAAATCAGCTTCAATTCAGTAACCAATTCTCACTGATGAGTGATTATTATTTTACAACCCAATGCAAAGGATGCTTGCTCGGAATCTAGCTGTTTGAGCAAAGTATAGGAAACGATACAAGTACTAATAACACTCTGCCACCACAGCGATATCTTCGCTCTTCAATAGTAGCTAGAGGGGTAATTATACACGATGGAATCTAGATAAAAAGAGTTGAACGCAGTTTTTGGTATCCGTTGGGTTTGACAGACTAATAGGGTGACTGTTGAACGATGTGCGCGAATGAGTTGGACTGGCAGAGGAGCAGAATAATGGATTCATTCTTTCTTCTTTATCCGACCCAAGTGAGAAAAAAAATGCTGCTCTCTTCAACAGCCCGAGGAAGAGTTCTGCGTCACATCTGATCTAAAAGCTTAATTTTTGGCTTCCTTTTTTCTGAGCATAACGAAACATTCCCCTACCCTATCTGCGATATCTATTAGTTAGAATAGTAGTTGGAGTATGAAACCTAATTGGAAACAATAACCATATATTTTTTTAGGTACCTATAGAGCTGGGCTGTATAATGATATACAGTAAGCTTTCAATTGCACTAAACCTGTGACTGTCCGAAAATGATGGCTTGTTCACCTCACAACTAAGATGACCAGGCCGTGAGATATCCACTATTATCGATTTTTGTAATTGAGAGGCTAGCCAGCTGTAACAACCGCCGAAAATAAAGAAAGCACATTACTAGTATAATTCTTGTGAGAAGTTGGCTTTCCAATACTTAAAAAGCTGAATTATTATATAGTGAGGGGGGCTGGGTGTGTTACTACTACTCCGTTGGAGACTCTGACTTCTACTCGTATCTTCAACTTATACATGTTAGTGTGATTAATTGTCGATTGCTTATCCGTGTCGAAACGACCGTGTTATCATATTATTCACTGACAAATACGAGTAGAAACCCGTTAATAACATACATCTATCTACCTGCCCCATCAGACTGGTATGTCGTAAAAAGTATTTTCCCGTCATCTTTGTTTATTAATGCCCGGTAGCCGGAACGTCCGAGACCTCGGAAACCATTATTAATGCAACGTACGGTGTACCCTGTAGAAAACATGCATGATTGTATAAGCGGAGCTGCGCAAGAAATGAGCTCTCAGGTGAGATTGGAATCATGGAAGCCATGGAATTTTTTTTTTGCGTGGCGACGACCCGACTCGGGTCCTCGCGATTAACCCACATGAAAGACCCATAAAACCGAAAGCGGCGCTCGGGCCCGACTCCCGGCTGAACCACCGACAAGCCGAAAACAGGCTGACACACCAGCCTTGGAAATGTCGTGATAGTATCACACTTTTGCGACATATGAGTGAAGCTGGCAGCTCTACGGATTTGTCACCAGCTGCCAAGGATTTGAATACAGGGCATTCCTCTCTTTGGCTTCTCTTGCGTCAAGCTGAGTCTTCTTTCGCAGGGACAGCTCGATCTTCCAGACGCTTCGTGAGCTATGAGATCATCTCTCGTCTATCGGGGCCGGACATCCCCATTCCTAATCCAAGCCCCGGAAAACCCTTTCTGACGGCCCCAGTTATTTGAAATGGGGTTCGACAAGTACTGAATACTCAATTTCTTGTTGAATGTTCAATATTGTGTTAAAGTAGGCGTTACAAAAGTCAAGTTCCCCAGGGCCCTCCTCCAGCCAATCAGAGCCGGGCACTCGCCATCGCGGAAGCTTTGGCGTCGATGTCGTGATTGCTCCTAGACGTAACGCCAGAGGCCAGAGATGCTCTGGAAGGCGCGTGCGCAATGCATCTGGCCCTCCCATTCTTCCGTTGAGCGGCTCTCATACGTGTATGATAATCGATCGAGCCTAGCTCTTCTGAATCGTTGACTTTGTGCGGATAAGGTCGTCAGGGGGGTGGTTGGAGGCTTGGATGGGGGGGGAAAAGGCTGTTATACCCCAGACTTTCGATAGAAAATCCGGTTTCCTCCTGCTTTATATATCTTATTTTTTGGTTTCCCGTCAAAAGTCTTGCCTTGTCATCTCCGCACTTGCAAAACTCATCGTCCTTGTCTTCTTGAACACACTGGTGTTATAAACAAGGCATATCATATCCATCTTTCTCCTCAAACGGGCTTTTTGTATCATCTCATAAGCCCCTCGTCTTCATCATGCCGATCTTCATGGACCAGACGACCTCACAGTCGGCCTTCTCCCACGACAAAGTCGACCCAAATGATATTGAGTCTGGCTATGCCTCAGGACAGTCCGACTACTCACCCACAACCCCCGAGACGCACCTTATCTCCCTCAGCAAAACCCACATCGAATACCTGAACCAGCAGATGGAGCCCATGCACCCCATGGACATCCTCCGCTTCTGCAAGATCATGTTCCCCAACCTCTACCAATCAACAGCTTTCGGCCTGACGGGCCTCGCCACCATGGACATGCTGTCCAAGATACAGAAGGAGAACCCCGAGTCACGCACTATTGACCTCATCTTCCTCGATACCTTGTACCATTTCAAGGAGACACATGAATTGGTTGACAGGGTCAAGGAGCGATACCCCAACGTCCCTGTCCATATCTTCAAGCCCGATGGCATGGAGACTGCAGAGCAGCTCGAGGAGACATATGGGAAGGAATTCTATCACACTGCTGGAGACATGTATGACTGGGTCGTCAAGGTGGAGCCCCTACAGCGAGCATATGATGAGCTCAAAGTCGCTGCCGTCCTCAACGGTCGTCGACGATCCCAAGGTGCCGCTCGTGGCTCCATCCCCATCATCGAACTCGATGAGGAGCGGGGCATCATCAAGATCAACCCACTGGCTGCTTGGTCCTTTTCCCAGGTCAAGGCGTACATCGATGAGAACAACGTGCCATACAATGTCCTGCTAGACAGGGGTTACAAGTCTGTCGGTGACTGGCACTCAACCAGCCCCGTCGGTGAGGGTGAGGATGAACGCGCTGGCCGATGGAAGGGCCAGAATAAGACGGAGTGTGGCATCCACAACAAGAAGTCCAAGTATGCTGAGTACCTCACACAAATGGAGGCTGCTCCTGTCTCTTGAGCTCAGGGTGAGGCACACATGGATGCACATCCACACTCATGGATGACAAAAATTGTGATGATATGATGATATCCTTGGCATTTTCAATTGGAGTCTTGGGAGTTGAAATAAGGAATAAGCATGGGATGAGATTTGTCGGACCTTTCATACCACAAGGTCGATATCATGGATGGCGTTTTTCTTTTTGTCTGGAGGATCAGTCGGTCAACATGGCAAGATCTGTCCTCATGGTAGACATGCTGCACATAGACAGCAGGACCATGAATAAAATAATATCTTATGAAATATCAAACAGTCCTCCTATTAGTGAGTGGCGGATGGATGGATGAGTGATGAATCGTCAAGGTTGACAATCAGTGAGCGTGACATTACGAGCAGTTGAGATTTGAAGGTAGTACTGGACGCTGTACCCCGCGCTGACAATCCACACTGTGAATTCGCACTAACTTCAGATACAAGGCTAACAAAATACATTTCTCGTCTAAACCCACTTTCAACGTATATTCATGAGAAGCTCTGCATACCGTCCTTATTATCTTATCCAACTCCAAATCCGATCCGTTGCTATCAAATCCCCAAACGAGCCATGCAAGGACTTGTCTCGCCGACGGCCGTATTTACCGACAAGAAGGCCAAGATCTTGCACCAACTTGCCGTGCCAGATTCCGAATACTCAGATGCCTCTCCCAAGGGATCTGTAGATGAGGGCATCAGAGATCTCATCGATGAGATCAATGGCGCTGAAGGATTCGTCACAACAAGTAGTTGTGCTGGCCGCGTGAGTGTCTTCCTTGAGGGCAGGAAGACCAAAACTAGTAACGACGATGGGGAGTCTGAGCAAATCGCTGGTGTGGGTGGAAAAGGCGCGGGAGGAACTTGGCTATACGTCTCTCATGAACCTGATTCCGATGGAGGTGAGACGTATATGGACTGGATGAAGGGTCTCGGGCTCTCGGAGGCAGCAGATGCATCTCAAATTGGAAACGGCAGCAGTAGCCATAGTATTGAGGACAACAATAAAATGGTACGGAGGCTGATTCACTTCAAGTTTGAGCCTATGGTGAGTAAACCCACTTACACACTTTGTGATGCCATCCCGTCTTCTATCGCAACGCTGACAGACTCGCCTCCGTGCCTACAAACATGAAAGATCCTTCATGTCCTCACCGCCTCACTATCGCATGCACAGCTTCTCCTGCGTTGTGCTCTACAAGCTGGCTTTCGGGAATCCGGGGCCGTCAGCGTCACCTCTACAACAGACGACCAGGCTATGCCCATGGTTGCCGTCCGCTCCATGGGTTTAGCTCTCGAGTCCCTCATTGGCTATGAGGAACCTGATGGCCAGCGCAGGCGCATCGTGCCATCAGAGTATCTGCAGATGCTTTTGCAAATCTCCAATGAGCGCTTCCTGGAAAACACAAAACGCATTGAGCGGTTCCGTTCCGCCTTTCGGGACGCTGTGGTTGACCCTAAGCTATCAAAGACCAAGAAGAATGCCGATGGCGAGGAGTGGGAGGACGCCACAGCACGGCGCGAGAGGATGCGAGCTGAAGGGTTGAGAAGAAAAGCAGCACTTCAAGCTGAACAGAAAAGCGATTCCTCGCAAACGTAGACCCTTCTTTTTTGACGCAATGGACTTTGCTGTACATTGCAACTCTATGCAACTTTTTCCACCGCCAAATGCCGTAGTGTACACATATGCCATCTCGAACCCGACCATTGCTCCAGATTCCAGTCGTAAGTCTATATCCCTTACCCATCCTCTTCTTCCGAGACGAAGATTTATGCCGTAACCTTGTTCACCCACTCCTTCTCCAGCTTCTTCACCTCCACCTTGAACGCCTCCACCTCCTCGTAGCAATTCAGCGGCCGCCTATCATTCTCCCTCAAACAACGGATGACGTTGCTACGCGCTGTTTCGATGCTCTCGGGGAGTTGCCGCAGTTGCTTACGCTCCTCGAGCTTGCGGCGCAGGTCCTCAATCTCCTTGCCAACGGAGTGGCGGCTGGGGCCCTGCTCTTCGGTAGAGGAATTCGCGGCCTCGGTGAGCTTCTCCTGCGCGAGGCTAAGTGCTTCTGATTCTTTCTTTTGCAGTTTCTTGAGCTCCTCGGCGACACGGGATTGGATGTGCTGCTCGATCAACTTGGTGCGGGACGCATCGGTCTAGGTGGGCTGGAGCGTTAGTTTTGCCGATGGGTGTTGTGGAAATATGTGTGACACAGTGAATAGAGTGACATGGAGCCAGAGGAGCGTACTTCGGGACTGGATTGTAGTGATTCAAGGACTGGGAGCGAGATGCTTGGCGGGCCTGAGCTGTTTGATATATGCGCTCATTAGCTGTCTATACGAACACTAGGCGAACAAATTGTACAGGAGATATCGTTACATACGCCTTCCATGCATAGCCTTCGGGCTTGGACTCTGCGGCACCCATAGCGTCGGGCTCAATGGCGATGCGACAAATGTTGGATACTTGGAGCTCGTGATGGCTTCCTCCTGGAAAAATTCCGGGCAGATTCGGGTGGCGTCACTGGACTGCGGGACCATACATTTCTGCCTGAGGAAATACCAATGTGTGGCTTATAGATATGTGGCGGGTGGAATTGTCAAGCCACGGGCCGAGCTTATTTGACCCTAACCCTTGCATTTTTCTTTGTCAACCCGTATCCTGTTTAATGAGTCGAAGTTGCGCGCAGTGGAGCAGAGACAGGACCGGGGAAATGGCTGGACTGCAGTCTGCCTTCTGGATGCGACGGAATTCCAAGGAGAATTCTAATTGTGGACAGGGTTGTTCCGACATTGCCAAGGTGGAATCACCTTGTGTTCATGAGACCATTGACACACAATTCAAGGGAGGAGAAAAGGCTATTGTTTGGCCGCGTAAGAGGACGGATGTGATTCAAGCCTACAGCCACGCCAATGTTGGTGTTTGAATACATTCCATTGGAGATTGATGAGCCAAGAGTTCGGCTACGACGGCCTCTTCGTGTGGGCAGGCTATTGCTCATGTACGAAGTACTACCTAGTATCTTGGGTTGACTGGAGCAGGCATTAGATACGAGCTGGGGTGGGTGGATGGATGTGGCATGGGTTTGCCATTATTCCGCGACGCACTAAAGTTCTTGTCCCGAGCTATCGGATGAGTTTTCCCTTGATAATGCTTACGGGCTTGCAGCGATAAGGATGGATATAAGATTGCACGAAGTAATACGAGTATATGCGAGATGGGTGGTCCGAGTCGAGATGGATCGTACTCGTAGCAGTATGTAATATTGACAAGGCATTCCTCTGGGCCCAGGGAGATATTTCGTGCACTCCACACGAGCATGTACCAAGAGCTTCAGCTAGAGGACCAAGGAATTGCGATGCTTCGGGCGGCTGGAGGCCCTTGGCTATTAGCACGATCTATTGCCTTTCACTGGCCTTCTTGCTTCGGCCTTTGAGGCTGTCATGTTTCCAAACAGCGATAGAGAGCCAGTCTGTGGCTGGCCATTGGGCCCCTTCTCACCCGTGTGGCGAAGCCGGGGCCAAGCCGAGCAAACGCCTCGCCAATGGGAGCACGTGGAGCTCGAACACTATGAATATGCAAGGCGACCAGTGTGGCTGGTTTCAGAAACAGACAGCCAGTTAGATGACGTGCTTGGATGTCACATCTGGCCATCTGAAATCGGAGACAGCCAAGGCTTGACCAACCACGGAGCCCGTAGGATTGAGAAACATGGCACGATCGTTTGTTCGTTTGTTCGTTCGTTCGTTTGTTTCTCAAGATGGGGTTTCCTCCGTTGGCTGTTTGCGATGCGTCTGATGTGAGATGCGAGGGAAAATGGATTCAACTCCCACGAAAGGCCGATTTTATGCAAGGTAGTACTTCTCCATGTCGCACTAAGATCTGAGAAGAGCAAGAAGCGAGGATATCTTTAGACAACCATTGGATGATACACTTGGTAAAGAGCTAGTCCTAGTAGTATCTTGTTATTTTTTTCTTCTACTACTAACAGAGCTCGCTTGTTCGCCGCCAAAGCTGTAATGGCGTTTTGGCCGAGCAGTGGCTTGCCTGGGTGCATTTTTTAGCGGGTGCGTGGCGCAGGGATCTACTGGGGCCTGTCGTGCTTCTAGCGTTGGCGTACTGTCTTTCAGGGGACGGCAAACCACAGCCAATGATCTCCACGCCACTGAAGCGAGCCCGCAGCGCACTGCTTGGCTGCCAACGGGCTCTAATGCCAGGGGCAATGTGGGTGGGTGACCACTCTACTTGTGTCGAGGGAGACAGTTAGAAACCGGCCATTTTCCCTCCTCATCACCCTACTCTGGGCCTTTAGGTCTTCTGCAACGTCTTGTTGCCGTCCTTTCCTTGTCATACGTTCGATCGATCCATTCCTGGTCAATCGTTCTCGTTTCATCATCTGCTTTTCCTGCCACTCTCTCTTCGGCGCATACTTCTATCGGCGATCCGCACTCGCCTCTCCACTCACTTCGGTCATTCCTCCACGAGGCTGGCGATCTTTGCCTCCAACGAACGACTGTACTCTCTGAAGTCATCAATCTTTTACCCAAAAGCCCGGCGCGGAGCATCGTTCGCATCGTTCTTAATCCACTGGACACTGGATCATCTTGATTTATACACGTAAACTGTTATTGCATCAACTACCTACACGCATACGAGCTGCCGTGCACGCTTGTTTCTCTACTTGAAACCACCGCGAAAACAATTCAAAAAGCCCCCCTGCACCAGTGTTGCCCGCCTCAGGCTTCTTGTTCCACCGATATTACAACTCCTATCTTGGCCTGGGCCCACTGCCGATCACCTACGAAACGAAACCTCTAGAGGATATCTTTTATCCACCTGCCCTCTCCAAGGCCTTTCTCCTGCTGGTCGAGCCTCTGGAGGCAATTTGTTCGCAGCACTAGCTGGAGCTCAGCAACCAAAACAAGGGTGTTGGGGCAAACGAAACGCGAGTCACCTACGCCCCTGCATGGTCAATAGAGCCTGCGTATCTTTACCTGCTCTGCTGCCGTTTTCTGTCAATACCCTATCGTCCTATTCGACCCTCGACAACAAACGGTTCTTTCGACCTGGGGGTTCCTTGTTGCTGCATGCACAGGATGCCATTCAACAACGACGGAGCGTAACACACAGTCAAGTTTCTTTTCCTCCGACTGAGCTGTGACTCTCCGTGGTGTTCAGTGGCGTCCTTCTTTGGGGGAACACGAACGATATTCTTGTTTCTTGCCTGGCGCTCAACAAGGAATTTCCAGTCGGTTCATTCTTTCTACCAAACCTTTGACGAATCTTTCTTTCTGGCCCTTCCCAACTATCGACTGCGCAACGCCCTTGAAATCGAAAACATGAACAACATGGATTTCCATCGACGCCGGCTCGTTGATGGCATTGAGTCCCTCATTCCTTCACCAGTACTCGACGTTAGAGCAGATGGATCTCATGCAGAGGTAGACCCCACGTCGACTATCGCTCCCTACACAACAGCGCTAAATGGTGTCAACCAGCCCATGAACATTTTGTTTAAGGATATTATGTGGTGGAGTCTAGGTATCGTCGCCATGATCATTCTTTTCATTCGAATCACCGAACTTCTCTGGGCCAAGCTGCGCCAGGTGTCAGCCATGTCAGTCCCCCGAGAGAAACAGGGATACTGGAAGATCTCACAATGGAGCTGGATGCCAGGGGTGAAGAAGCACTTGATCTATGCCCCTCTGTTCAGGAAGCGGCACAATCGAGAATTCCGCTTCTCATCTGCTATCAATGTTGGTACTCTGCCGTCACGATTGCATGCAGTAATACTCCTCCTCTATCTGAGCAGCAACATCGCGTACATGTGCATCATTAACTGGTCAAATCCGAACTTCTACGCCACCTGTGCCGAGATGCGAGGTCGATCCGGCACTCTAGCCCTTGTTAACATGGTCCCGTTGATCATCTTGGCAGGACGCAACAACCCGCTGATTCGAATGCTCCAGATCAGCTTCGACACGTACAACCTTCTCCATCGATGGATGGGCCGCATCGTCGTCATCGAATCCATCATCCATACCATTGTGTGGGCTATCCCGGCCGTAGCTGATGGTGGTTGGAGCAGCGTTTTTAAGAAACTTGGGCACAGCTACTTCCTTGGATCTGGTGCCATCGGAACTCTCGCCTTTGCCCTGATATTTGTTCTCTCTCTTTCTCCTATACGACACGCCTTTTATGAGACATTCCTCAACGTCCACGCCATTCTCGCAATTGTGGCCTTTGCCTGTACTTGGATTCACTGCGCGACCGCCAGTTTACCAGGTGGTCTCCCTCAGTTGCCCTGGATTATGGCTGTTGTGGCCCTCTGGTTCGCCGATCGCCTCGCCCGATTCATTCGTCTTGCTTACGCCAATTGGTCCGACAAGGGCTTTACCGATGCTATTTGCGAGCCCATGCCTGGTGAGGTTACCAGAGTCACTTTGCGACTCCCACGATACATGTACATTCGACCCGGCACGCACGCGTACTTGCGCTTTTGGGGCATCAACGCATGGGAGAACCATCCCTTCTCTATTGCCTGGGTCAGCCATGACGCCCACAGTTCGTTGCCCACTTCCGAAAAAGAGCCTCTAAACGCCCTTGACCGAAACCATGCCGTCACCTCAGTATCCTTCCTTATTGGCGCCCAGACTGGCATGACCCGAAAACTCTTCAACCAAGCAAGTGCAAGTCCTACAGGCATCCGCATCAAGGCAGCGATGGAGGGACCGTATGCAGGACATCACAGCCTGGATTCGTACGGTCACGCCGTTTTGTTTGCCGGCTCCACCGGCATCACTCACCAGATCTCATATATTCGCCATCTCCTCGACGGCTACAACGAAGGCACTGTGGCTACCCGCCGCTTGACGCTAGTGTGGATCATTCGTGAGTACGAGTCTCTTGAGTGGGTTCGTCCCTTCATGGACCACATCTTGCGGATACCGAATCGCAAGGACATTTTGCGGATACAGGTCTTTGTCACGAGGCCGCAGAACCCACGCGATATTGCCAGCGCTAGCTCAACCGTCAAGATGTTCCCTGGACGGCCCAACGTACCCTTACTGCTGGCTAAGGAGGTACAAGAGCAAGTTGGAGCCATGTGCGTGACCGTCTGCGGACCTGGTGCCCTAGCAGACGATGTTCGTGGCGCCGTGAGGGCAGTGCAGGGTGACACTGTCGTTGACTTTGTTGAGGAAAGTTTTACTTGGTGAAACAGATCTCCTCCCACCGGACCTAGACTTTTCTATACTTTACTAGATGGATGATTAAGAACGGCGTCGCAGCCGGGGACGCATTTTTTTCCTTTTCGACCTGTACATATTTTAATTACGGGGTTTTTTTCACATCTGGACGAGATGTAAAAAATGTTGTATAGACTCCCACAATTTTTGGCGCAACGGGATTTCGCCAGGTTATCATAGCGTCGAGGAGAAATGGACTGATAAAGAACTTGCTAATGATTGTTCATTGGTATCGTCTATCCATGGTTTGTGAAACCACGTCCCTTATTGTATGTACACCCCTATTTATAATGCATTCAACGCCTATCATCCCATGATCCTGAACCATATCCACTCTTATATAAAAATGTCGCCATTGTGAATCCTTCTCTTTGGGACAACCCAGTCATTGCTTTTTTATGAACTCGCCACAGCTAGGCTTAAATTCCCCAGATCTCCCACCACAGTGTCATCAAGCTCTCGGAAACCCTCCTCTACAACCCATGCCCGGCCTTTCTCTAGTGGATGGAGGAACTCGCACGAGCGACCAACAACGAGTAAGCCTGGCGGGCGGCTACCTTCCGCCTCAATGGCTTCAGCAACGCGTGCGAGGGTCGTACGGATGACACGCTGGTCAGGACAGCTGGCGCGTTCAATGACGGCACAGGGGGTGTTCAATGGCCATAAAGCACGTGTAGTCTTTGTCTTCTTCTCGTTGTTGTCGGTGCTGGTTACAGTGGGATCTGACGGTTCGTCGTCCTCCAAGGCTGTGGTGAGTTCTCGAACTAAGCCCACAATGCGGTGCAGCGCCATGAGGAAGACAACTGTGCGTGAGGCCACGTACTCCGGTGGCGCAGGAGGTTTCCCTTTTTTGCCTGTGCCGGTGCAGATCAAAATCTGATCTGCCACATCCCTCTGCGTTGCTGGAATGCCTGCAAACAGCGGTGCGCTCAACGCACTTGTCACTCCAGGCAACACTGTCACATCGCCCTCTCCTGCAAAGCCATGCTCGCGGAAGTACGCCAATTCCTCCCCGCCGCGGCCGTAGATGAATGGGTCACCCTGTTTGAGCCGCAGAACCGTCTTCCCAGAGCGGGCGCCCTCGAGCGCTGCGACGAGGAGTTCTTCCTGCGCTTGCTCGGCGTTGCCAGGGAACTTGCGAGCAATGTGGACGGGCGTGCGGCGGGGGATGAGGTCTAGCACTCCCGAGGGAACGAGCTTGTCGGCGAGGATGAGGTCAGCGGTTTGGATAGCTGTGTAGGTTGCGCGAGTAAGGAGGTCAGGATGGCCAGGGCCACTGCCTGCGAGGATGATCCGTCCTGTCTTTTTGCCTGTGTTGTCACCGTCGGGGTTTCTTCGTCTCACGAAGTCTGCTTCTGCAGTGTTGGTGTAGGCTTCTAGGAGGCGATCGACGTCTTCCTCTCCCACGGCTGCGAGTCTTTTTAGAGGCCAATATTCACATACTTGGCTAAGCCAGCGCATTCTTCGATTGCGCACATCCTCCTCTGTCACGAGCTTGTTAAACAGCGCGCTCTGGTCCACCGAGTCGTCCAGATCGCCACCGCCCGAGGCTAGTTGCAGACTATCTTCGTGCTGGATGCGGCGACGTACATCACCGAGGCGGGCGCATGCGGCACCCAAGTTTGGCGGTAGGGAGGATGCGATCTCGCGGCGGATACGGGAGGCCAGCTTACACCCGCGACCGTTCGTGGTGACGCCGATTTGGAGAGGGCCGTCGGTGTGGGTGGAGAGGAGAGAGAAGGTGCAGAGGTGAGGGGCGTCGACGACGTTGATGGGGATGCGATTGCGCTTGCAAAGGGATGAGATGTGTACGGCTATGAGCATGTTAGATAGAGTCGTGAGTCTTGTGACCATATGGAGGTCATACCCAGTTCCTCTCTCGAGCCAGCTGTGGCAAAGACAGCGTCCGCTACTCGTCCGACTTCTTCTCTTCCCAGCCGAAAGAGGTCGGAATCTTCAAATTCCTTGCGCTCCCACTTGACGCTGCCGTCGTCAATCTTGCTCTGCAGACCATAGTGCAGATCTGCGGTCTCGGGCGCGATGAGAATGGGCTGTGCCCCTGCATTGAGAGACTGCGTGCATCGCGCTGCTGCCAGAGGATTTGTGCCAATGATGAGATGAATATTGCTGGCGCAATTCAGACCAGCCAGCATGAAGTTGCTGAAGTTGGCAGAAGAGGAGGTTGTTGTAGTTGCCATGGCGGAACGCCGGCTGGTGAGTCTCCGAGATCCGATAGGTGATTGATCTGTTCGTTTGACGGTAACCAACTTTCCTTTGACCTCCTACGGAGTACTTCGTACACACCTGATTTTGAAGAATGCTTCAAACAAACGACATCAACAATCAATCCGCCATACGACCTCCCAAGAGGCCCTTTAAGAATACTAATAATACTAGCACTCGCTCTTTATCCACTCGATAAGCTGCCCCTCCCCCTCCCCGACAGCCCGACAGCTACAGCCCGAACAGCCGTTCATTCGTTCCGTTTCCCTCTGAGTTTGTGCACTCTTTTTGCTTTGGCCCCGGAATTTTCGCAATGATCAATCTGACCCCAAACTGACGCAATCCCGCCGCGTGGGGCCGCTATCGGGCCAATCACTCGACCCCAATTGGAATCTGATTTTCGGTCTCCGGAGATGCGATTTTTGTTATTCAATAACCCGAGGAGAAAGACGCAACGCAACGCACACGATGATATGCTTATCCGTTATCAAGACAACCGCAAGAGATAACGGGCCAGAACCACTGATATGCGCCAACTTCGAACAAAGGTATCGCCGCCGGATTGCAACTTGACTATCTGATGGCGGCAATCTCAGGGCTCCTGCTTATCCAGAAGGTGGATTTCCGGACTGGTCCGGAGGCAACAGGAAGCTGCACATACGAGTAATCAAGCTCACTTCACAAGAAGACTCATTTTTTAAAAGATATTTGATACTAGGTAACGCTTGACCATCTAGTGAATAAGATCGACTCAACTCACAGCGATGGGCTGGATGCTGGCTGCGCCGTCCCAAGACGCATGGCATAGTTGTGCCCTCCACAACACCGGATATGGTGCCTTTTGCACCTTTCCCGGATTTCTATTGTACCCTACCTTGGACTCATCGGATGGCATCCAACTCCATTTCCCATTTAGGTCCTCTCCGGACGGTCGTCTTTTTTCCCGCCATGCGATGGGTATATCCTGACCGGAACCGCATGTGGAACGCAAACACCAACGATTTATCCCGCAGCTCCTCCGTTTCCGAATGTACTTCCTACATATCCGGCAATGCCGCACCGAGCCGGGCATTGTCTTGACGCCTTCATATTGTATGAAGAGCATGTCATGCTAATCAACCGACGCCTGGCGCCTGCTGCCTGAACGCCCTCTGCTTTACAAAATCCAGTCCGGTTATCTATTTCGTTCATCCCGGAAGTCTATCTAATAATACCGGAATGATATCCCAACCTACCCTTCAATCACAATCAATGCTTATTGGGCAACTTGAAGGGATGTGCCTCGGTGTTGAGCACGTATTCGTCGAGGCTGATTACATCTGGAGGCGAGAAAACGAGGTAAAAGTACTTCAACGTCTCAGCAAGCCAAAAACTCTGCAATATTTCAAGTCAGCAATCCATTGAACACCCACTACTAAGCCTTGGCTTTTACTGACCTCCATGTAGTCTTCTTGTGGCAGGGGGTACTTTCCCCTGGTGACATCCAGCACTGCGGCATTGGCGTACGCTGCCTGCGTGCCTTTGCTGATCGCTTTGAACATGTCCCATGCTGCATCTTGGAACTCGGTCCGACCAGTGATTCGATACATGTAAAAGACACTCTCGATGGCCTCGGGTCGAAGGATATATCGTGGGTCTTTTGCAGTTGTGAAGCCCTTGGGTAGATGGTCCTTCCACTCTGGCCTCTTCTGGCGCTCTTGCACCCAATACTGCTCATCCCAAGGGCACTTGGAACGATCTTTACACGGCGCCATATCTAATCGCTCCGGCATCATTCCCGTGGGGAATGCTTGATATGCATAGACACAGCCGTTGGTCAACTTGATGCCTCTCTCAACATCCCCCGACTGTTTGAACAACTTTCCAGCTAAGCCAAACATGCCACCAACGAAGCAAGCCAAGTGCTCCGTTTCAGGATCCAAGATTGGCTCTCTATCCTTGTTGATGTTGATGTTACCCGGCATAAGAATGTCGTCCCCCCTCGGCACCATCGGTCGGAACAGAAAATGTCGATCAACCGTGGTCAGAAATTTCTTGGACATGATTTCGTATTTCGGTTCGCCACCACCCAATAGCTGATGCATCTTGGGGAGATATTCATACAGCGAATCAGCACAGCCGCCGAGTGTGAAAGTAGTTCCAGCCACCACATCCTTCTTCTGCATGGACACATACATCGGCCACACACCAGGCAGAGCTGTCTTGTTCTGGCCTTTGAAGAACACGTCCATGACTTTGGACACGGCGCTGTAGTATTTTGAGTTGCCTGTAAGCTGGGACAAGTGCGCCAGCTCAAGGGAGAGCGTTCCTGGCGACGCAGACACGACATTGCTTTCAACATTGAGCCCGTCGCCTATTTTTGCTGAGTCGAATTCGATGAAGTCTACTGGCATATTGTTCTCTGTGTTGAATCCCGCGTAGATCAAATCTCCAAGTTCAATGGCTTTCTTCAGCAGCACATCTCTGCGACTCAAGTCATAGGCTGCCATGAGGCCCCCGAGATAGCGGATGTTGGTCTCAAAAATGTTGACCCTGTTGTTGGTCGACGACCCAAAGTCAATTTCTGCAACTGCCTCCACGGCATCGTCGAACTCGTCGCGCAAGCCCATAATCCAAAGTGTGTCGAGCGAATCAACCAGTGTTGCCGCCCAGCCAGAGAACTGTTCCTTTCCCCCACCGCTGATGGGAAGCAGAGCATCCTGTTTCCAGGCGTACTTCTTGTACCCCTTCCACGCTCTCAAAAAGACATCCCTAACCGCATCACGCCTCTCTGTCCGGACTTTGGCAGCCCTGTTCGACTCAGCACCGAATTGATACTGCACCCGAGGAAGAGGTCGCTGACCAGGTAGCGGGAGCGGCGTGCGAGTGTCCGGAGGATAGCGGAACTTGACCTTGCTCCAGTCAAAGCTAGACTTGGCGTTCGGATACGGTCTTGGTGACACATCGCGATTCATCCAATGCTCTAGCCGGGTCCACTCCGAGGACGACGCTGTCGCCGGCCAGAATGCCGAGTGGAAGCGCCATAGCATGAAGATGAGGACCAACACCAGAATGCCATCACGGCGAATGGCACGTGAGTAACGGGAAATCATCGTGACTCTGATTGGCAGAAATAAAAGAGGAAAAGAGGAAATACTAAATGAAAGAAAATAACGCAGTATGACAGATAGACAGGGGTAATAAATGGGGAATACACTGAGCACTAATAAGTTAAGGTTATTATATCGAACCCATCTTTCTGCAACAGGCATTGGCTTTAAAGTTATGGGGAAGATGATAGTTCTGCCTTGCTGCTCCGCACATATACGAGTACATACTATTATTACTAGACTACGGAGTATTGAGAGGAGCATTCCCCTGCCAACCCCCTCCAAAAAGGAGTGCAAACAAAGCAAAAATGAAACAACGACAATCCTTAATGAAATACGAGTGATTATAAATGTGTGGCGGGCGTTAGACTAAGCGCACCTGACCCTTATTAGGGAAAGCGTTTGGGCATATTGAATCCTCCGGCGACATTCTATTCTTAAACACTCGTTCGCCTTGCTAGTTTTCTCTAGGGAGTAATACGGAGTACTCCGTACTAGATTGTAAGATCGTGGGGTCAGTATCAGTAAACATAATGTAAGGTAGCAAGTGTGTAGTGCTTATCGGGTCATTATCGATTCGAGGGTATTGTACATTGCCATATATGCCTTTTAGAATACAGTGGTTTCCCGGCAGATGTCTGTCAAGGGTCAAATATCGTACAAGGTCATTCCGTCATCTGTTCATAAGCTCATCGCCTTGGCTTCGCATTGCCCGCGCCTCTCTCCTCTTCTTCCAGCTCCTCCTGCACTTCAAGATCCATCTCCCTCTCCATTTCATGCTCTGCTGTTTCCTCTGCCTCCAGCAGCTCCTTGATTAGGTCCAGCTTCCTATCTCTCTTGCCCTTTGATCTTCTCGCCTTGGGTGCATTCTTCTCATCCGCAGATAATCGACCCCCATCCATTGTGATCTCAACTTTGCGAGGCTTCTTGCCATCTGCTGATCGTTTTCCGCCGTCGTCCACACCATTGCCGACCCGGACCGATCGAAGCACTCTGGTCTTGGCCCCTAGAGCCCAGAGATCGCCCCATCGAGACTTTCGCGCGTCGTGGTAGCCCAGCTTGCTGAAACTCTTTGGCACTGTCCATCGCTCAATCTTTCCTTCAGGAGTGCAAACATCTAACGTGACGTGGCCCTTGCGCTTCAGCGGCTGCAATACCATCCTGGGCAAAGATAGCATGTTTGGTTGCTCCTCGGATTTTTCATAGCCCCTGAATGCCAGTTCTGTAGCTTCCTTGCCCGCCATTGTAGTGCCCTTCGTTCGGCCGCGCTGGATGGCTACGTAGCTGAATTCCACCTCACCTTGGTTGGAGGGATTGTTTCCCAACATCTTGGTGTAGAACGTGGGCCGTACAAACCGCTGGTTGAAGTGACAGTAGTCCTTGCGCCCAGTGCTCTTTCCGGGTTCCCTATACATGGGACAAGCCCCTTGGTTCGTACAAGGCGCAATGATATATCCGGGTTCAAGCTCTCGGTGGTATGCCGGGTTAAAATCGTCTGGACTGATTTTCGACTCGCCTGACTGTGGCAGGAGGAACTGATTGAGTACTGTATCTCGAACGTGGGCGACTGCTTCAAAGCCGCGGGGGTGTGCCTTTTCAATCACTATGAGGACACCGCCGTCCTTATTCAGGAGACTCCAGAGATTGTTTAAGATGGCCTGTCGATAATGGTCCTGCTTCTCTTTGAGGAACAGGTGTGAGGCGATAATCACATCGTAACTCTTCCGCTGCTGTGGCTTATCACCAGCATCGAGGTGCTCGCCCTGCATCTCGCCCGAATGTTCATAGTCGGGCAAACGGGGTAAAAACGTGGTGTTGTGGAGAAACGTCTTTAGACGATGTCGCAGACGATCGGACCCAGCAATGACGGTTTTCCTCCCCGGCGGCTGCGGTCCCTGCACTTCGTTCTTTTCTCTCAACATATGCCATTCCGCTTGTAGGATCTGTTCCCATGCTACCAGGCCAGCGCCGCCAGCACCGGCATCTAGTACACTGAGCCCGCCGTCCTTGCCCTGCTTGAGACGTGACTGGATCCAGTCACTACCCAAGCGTTTCCGCACCTCTCGCAAAATCGATATGGCAGAGGCATAGACGGGAGGTAAATAACCAGCGATGAAGGCATCGGCCTCGATCTCGGTCATATGTCGTTGATCAGGTGGCAGACCAACCCCTCCCATTTGGCCGTTCTTCCTCCCTTCCGGTGTAAAAGGCGACGTCGGCAGGCCTTTTCCGCCAAATGCAGCCTCCGCAGCTTCTTTGACGTGTCGCAAGTGAGTCCGATCTAATAGCTCTCTGATGGGCTCAGCGAACCCACTCTGCGGCAGAGAGATCTCTACAGGGCTTCCATGAAACCTGCCTTCCAAAGTGTAGGGATGGTACCGTCGAGCCTCGCCGAGTTCCCTCTCTTCATTGCCTAGCTCTTCTTCGGGTGACCAGGACTCCTCCTCCTCATTTTCTAAACCCTCTTCCTGCGTATGTTGCCCTTCTTCCTCTTGCGCCGCTCCTAGTTCCTCTTCGATTTGCTTCCGGTTTGCCGCCTCAAAGTCCTGCATAAGCTTCTGTAGTGCATCATGTTCTCTCTGATTCCTCGCAATCACGTCGATATATCCCGGTACTCTCTCAACGATCTCTGGAAGACCCCCTTCTGCCGAGGCGGCTTCAGCATCCGTCTGTTCCACACCTTCGCTCGGCTCGTGGGGTATCTTATAGGTCACTTCCTCAAACTTTCCACCCTCTAGCTCTCGCAGTAATGTTCCCTCATCCTTTGATTGTAGAGGCGCGGATCCCATATCCGCATGCGTTGGAATGCCGACATCTTCTGGGGCGGTTTCTCGTAACGGCGGGCCGTACAGGCGTTCGTAGAGGGCATATTCCTCTTCATTCAGGTAGCCTTTTGGCAAGGTATCTCGAAATCGCTGCTTCGCTTCTCGAACAACCTTTTCAATATCTTCGGGAGCTTGTTTACCGGTCGGCCCTGTTACCTCTTGCTGAAAAAATCCAGAGCTTGAAAAGTATCGCCCGCTTATACGAATCGCTCTGGGTTGAACATGGAGTGGAAGGGAAGAGAGTCGCGATGATGTCAGACGGGGCGAATGGCTGAAGCTGCGCCGTAAGGAGACTGAGTAGACATAATTGCACCTGGGATGGCAATTTCTGATCCCATTAATCGACCGCATCGCCATATTGTCGTTCACAACACAGCTACGGAACAAAACGAGTAAGATGTTGGTTTCTGGACTTTTTCCAAGTCACGCGATCACGTGATGATGTCATCAGAAATTGCTAGCAGATGACAGGTCAGAGACCGAGATCAGGATCCACTGGGGGCATCTTAAACCGACTCAGGATAACAAGATTGACTAAAGGACTGTGATAGAGCAAGATGCAGCTGGTTCCCATTCAAAGATTCCGGACATATGATCCTTAAAACGCCATACCCACACAATACAGCCGCTGTCCGCACACTGCCCTCATCATGATGATCCCAAGTCAGCCAGGGTCTTGAAGGCTGGCTTCTGCTGCGACGCCCGGGCACTACTATTTCCGGGTCCTGCTGTTGCTGATTGCTTCTTTGGCGCGGGTTGTCTTTTAGGGTTGAACATGGACTGCTCCGCAGCCTTGTACGCATCGATCTGGCCCGCCAGTCAGCAATGCTTGCCGCCTTTACTCCTCCTTCTTGTTACGTGCCGAAAAGAGAGATGCCAGATATAATCCGACAAACATCAGGAGGATGTTGAGCAGACCGCTGATGCTCCAATGCAGAGAGCGACCGCCAGGAACGGGCCCGTCGCCACCCAGTGTCCTGCCCGGTGTCTTGAACAAGTCTTCGACCTTTCCGCCGTCGTTGAGCTTCACGGCCTTGGTGACGGCCTCGGTAAGTGCCGCGGGGTTGGCGCCTCGGAGGGTCTCGACGCAGGTGCCGTTGTGGAAGATCTTGAACGTCGGCATGGCGGAAATGCTGTTAGTGCGCGCGATGGTCGCCTGGTTATCGACGTTGACCTTGGCGAAGGCAACCTTCTTCGGCCGGGAGTGTTCCTTGGAAAGGCGCTCGAAGTGCGGCGCAATCATCTTGCAAGGACCGCACCAGTCCGCGTAGACTATGGGCCATGTCAGCGACGCCTTGTGAAGGCGGGAAAGGTACAGTACAGTCTGCGACGACGACATCGGTGCCGGAGAGCAGAGACTGCCATTCGGAGTCCGAGCCGATATGTATTGGGCCGCTCATTGTGATGTTGAACCTGCGCGCGTAATACAAACAAGAGGCAATGGTGGTGCTTGGAGCTAGTATGAGGCAGAAGTGGACAACTTGTATCCGCAGATAGCGCCATCGTCATGGTGCTGACCAACCACGGAGTGGCGCAATGTCTAAAAGAGCAGGCGGTGATGAAGGTGGGCTGCCATTCTGCCGGAACAATCCCAAGTTATTTCTGCAACAGAGCTTTCACCGACCTGACACACCTGCAAGCCGAAGAAATCAAAAAGCTTTCAAAATGTCGTTTCATGAGCGGAATGAAAAGGTATATTTCTCTTTCGACTCTGCCTAACATTGTCATCTCTAATTATGGTTCTAGAAGCGGAAGACGGCCCACAATGACGGCCCCGTCAGAAAGTCATCGAACCCATCGGCCCAATTCACACCACAGAATGGCGGCAGAGACTGGACAGTATCCATCGCATTTCCAACCAGCACCATAACGCAGTAATTACCACCTCTCTTTGCATTCTCTAAACTCGGGAAGCTTACAATTTGGCCTACAGTCTTGCCACGGCGGAGCAGCGCATGGCGATTCCCGGCCGCATCGCTCGCGCACTCGCCATCTTCTCTATCGACGAGGTCATCGTCTTTGACGACACTCCTGTGTCCACCCGCCCGCGCAATACCGACAAAGCTGCTTACACTGGCGACATCGATCCGTGCCACTTCCTCACCCACATTTTGTCCTTCCTGGAAGCCCCGCCATTCATGCGAAAGGCGCTCTTCCCGCTGCATCCTAACTTGCGACTCACTGCTATGCTTCCGACTCTGGACATGCCATACCACCCGCATCCCAAGGAGGAGTGGTTACCGTACAGAGAAGGTGTGACAGTTGGAGAAACTACAAGCTCGGGGAAGGGCACATTGGTGGAGGTGGGATTGGAGCAGCCCGTGGAGATTAAAGAGGAAATCCCCCCCAAGACGAGGGTCACACTGAAGATGCCCGAGGACGAGTCACAATTTGCCGAATGTGTTCACCCCCATACGCCAAGGACACAGGGAGGATTCTACTGGGGTTACTCGGTGCGCCAATGTAATTCCCTCTCTAATGTCTTCACTGAGTGTCCATATGACGACGGCTACGACATCAGCATTGGCACATCAGAACGGGGCACCCAAGTGTCCCAGTCGTTCCCTCCAACAAAGAGGGTAAACTTCAAGCACATGCTCATTGTCTTTGGCGGGCCCCGAGGACTGGAGTTTGCTGCTATGAATGATGAAGAATTGGGCGGGATGGGAATTCAGGGCGGCAAGACGAAGGAGCTGTTTGATCATTGGATCAATGTGCTGCCGAATCAAGGCAGCCGAAGCATTCGGACGGAAGAGGCTGTGTATATTGCATTGACGACACTGAGCGGCATATGGGCCCATTAGCTGACTGGCTGATGGAAGCCAGAATTGATACCCTTGATGCTATGTATGCTCAAGTTGAAGAAACGTTTTGCATGAGATCATTAATTAACAATTGCTTTTGGGTCACTTAACCACAATCCAGCTCAAAACCTGCCACCTCGACCTTCAAACGGCTTCTAAACGCCACTCATGAACTCACAGCCGCAACGTTCCATCAACTTGTGATGCAGATATATCAAGCATACCCACCAAGCCTTCCAATGTGAGAGTGCTATGCGTTGTATGGTAGCAGCCACATGCTGTAGCCAAGCAGCCAACAGCTCATTGATTCATTATATGCATTTTATAGTCTAGTCACTATGTCTGAGGTCTGGGTATAGTCCTCCTTTATTGTATCATATCTCTATCTGTATCCGGGTCCCAGTGTCCTCAGCAGAAGGGGAATAATAAAACTCGATATATTGCACGTCTACCGATGGGTTGTAGCATCAAGAGCAACTGCCTGGTCCAGACTCTCGGTGTTCACGGCGCCAGCAGCGGCCTTCTCCCCAGCTCTCTTTCGCAGCACATTCTCAATGAATGCCTCGCCAGCCTTGTACGAGGACCGCACGAGCGGGCCGCTGGCACAGTAGAGGAAGCCCATGTCCAGAGCGCGCTGGCGCCACATCTCAAACTCGTCGGGCGTGACGTATTTTTCGACTTTGAGGTGTCGTTTGGTAGGCCGCATGTACTGGCCGAAAGTAACGACATCAACCTCACTCTTCCTCAATTCTGTTGGACAAGTGTTAGTTCCTCTGAAACGTGACTGTTTGGGTACCAGGATTCAGGCATACCTCTCAGTGCATCCGTGACTTCGTGTTCTTGCTCTCCCAAGCCAAGCATAATGCTCGTCTTGGTGATAATCCCCTCCTTGCCTCTCACGTCCTTGACATGCTTCAACACCTTCAAGCTCTGCCTGAACGTCGCCCTGCGATCACGCACATACGGCGTCAAACCCTCCACAGTCTCAACGTTGTGCGCATAGACATCAAGTCCGCTCTCTGCCACAATCTTCACCATATCCAAATCACCCGCAAAGTCACCCGTCAACGCCTCTACCAGAAGCGACGGCTTCTTCTGCTTAATCCTCCTGATTGTCTCTGCGAAATGCCTCGCGCCGCCATCTGCCAGGTCATCTCGATCCACGCTCGTCAAGACGACGTAGCCCAGCCCCCATCGCGCCAGCGCTTCGGCAGTGTGCTCCGGCTCGTGCGGATCCAGCGGCGGGGGCGCACGGCTCGTCTTGACGCTGCAGAAGCGGCATCCGCGAGTGCATGTATCTCCCATGAGCATAATCGTCGCCGTCGCAGCGCTCTTGTCCGAGCCACCCCAGCACTCTGAAATGTTCGGACATCTCGCCTCCTCGCAAACGGTGTGCAGTCCTAGACCACGCAGATCGCTCTTGATCTTCTTGAAGTTGTCGTTGCCCGCGGGGATCGGCGTCTTGAGCCATTCGGGCAAACGCGTGATCGTCTTCTTCTTGCCAGCGGGTCCGACTTCGGCGGTGCGCAGGGCGAAAGCGTCCGAGGGGGAGAGGGCCTGCGCGGGGGACGATGTGGCGACGAAATCGGAGAAGGGAGCAACGGTTTTGTCTTTGAAGTATGTCCTGGGCCTGGATGGCTTGGTGGGAGCTTGACTTGGGTCGGTGGGATTTGGCGGGATGGTTGCGAAGGCCCTGACGGTGGACGGAGATGCGGCCAATGCCCTTCGCATGGGCGCCTGAGCGCGCTGGAGAGACGGTGCTATTGATGCCATCTCGTTTTCGCCGAATAATTGATGCCTGGCGCTGCGATAGAAAATGGAGGGGGGGGCTGTTGGGATAGAGCGGTGATGGAGTCAACAAGTTTGTGAGAGTGCTCCGTACTTCGTACTATCGATAATATTGATTAGTCTGCTAAAAAGTTGAGAAGCCGATGAGACCCGCATCGGGGCGGCACAAGCCGGGATGCCACTCCGATCAACGCTCATTGCGTCCAACAGCCAGCCAATAGGCGCAGTGATTATTTCTAAGCTGCCCAATGCACTCGAGCAATTGCGTGATTCTGTCTTGAAAGCGAGGTGGAATATTGTATTGGTAGGAGTACTTCGTATTCTGGAGAATACGAATTTTAAGAACATCTGGCTAAAAATAGGTCTCTAAGATGGGGCCAGGCTTTCTCATCCTTTACTTCTTTTCATGCGCACGCCGTAGGGCTTGTGGACTTGGGCTATTTTTGATTACTTGTTCATAAGTGGGAACCTGGGTTGGTTCACCAAGGACCGGAAATCAGCATCATTTGCGAGTTAATAATAGTAATACAGTTCTAGTTGCTGAGACACAAGACAGCCAAGCATACACCTACATCACCAAAGCCATTCATGAAATACGCTGCAATTGTGACTGAAAGTTCATTGCGCCCTATCTACGTATCCAAGCGATTTTCCAAAACCACCGCGGTCCAAATCCGAAACACCAAGCCTCCTAGCGCATAAACTCCAGCATCTGAAGTAAAGCCAAGGGACATACTCCAAAAAACAACAAGCCGCTGACCCAAGGGTATAGATAGACCCGGTCGCCGCGGACTCCCCTTTGCTATAAAAGAGAGGCCGTACCAACCATGATCACACTCCGAGCCGTCCCTCACCTAGATGCTTAAAAAAGGGGTATCACCAACAGAATCGAACAAGTGCCCGTTCACCAGTGAAATATGAAAAAGAACATGAAAAACCATAACCTCATTGTACCTCCCGACGACGAATCCTCCCTATTTTCGTCTCGGTCCCACGATGCCTGTTGAATCGAAGAAATGACGGGCGAAAAGATATTGATTGGAGAAGTGAAGAAAAAGAATCAAGTGGTATTCAATTGATTGTCCCAGCCAGCGTGGGCACACACACACTCGCACATATACAGGGCGCGCCGTCTAGGAGGGGACGAACAAAGCATCTCGAAGACACTGGCTGATCTTGCCTGAAGATGAAAACACGGGTTCTGGAGCCATAATCACACAGCCAAGTGTCTACCCTGTGAAAATAACAAGGACGGCGCAACCACATGAAAATGATGATACGCGAGGGTGGTGACGCTAGGGAAGAAGTGAAGAAAAGGGGTATTGGTAATAAAGAACAAGAATTAGACCGCCATGCCTTTGCTGGGCGAAAAGAGCCTGAAGCGATAGGTGACAGGAGTGAAGAGCAGACGTGTCGTGCGTGGAGACTCTGCCCCATTCTGGCGGAAACGCATTGTCACGTCGTCGGCAGGTCGTAATGATCATTGATCGTCGTGCAGAAGAGGAGTTGATACAAAACTGCCATAGGCAAATTGTTAGGGGGGAAGTATGTAGACAAAGGAAAGAAAATGGTGTAATGAGCGAAAAGACAAAAATGACTTTGTCAAAATGGTTCAAAAGATGGCCCTCTCGTTTCGTCCCCTCGTTTCCCACATCATACGGAGCTCCTTTACATCAGGGCGACAGCCAACATGCCGGCAACACCAGCAAGGGCGATCTTGCTGGCGTCAAGAGCAGAGCCGGCGCTGTTGGGGCCCTTTGTAACAACCGGCACATCACTGACAGCAGTGGTAGGCGTGACAACACCAGTGCCGGTGGGCAGGTAAGCGGTGGTGGTGCTGTTGTTCTGTCCGTAAGCGGTGACGGTATGAACCTGAGAGAGCGTGACGGTCTTGGTCTGGACGGCGGTGGACGTCACAGTTGTCGTGGGGCCCTGAGCGAGAGCGACGGCCGGCAGAGCGGCGAGGGCGATCATGGAGAACTTCATTTTGTCTGTTTCGCTGTGGTTTGTTGTTGTTGTGGATGAGTTGTGTAGAGGCTGAAGATGCGCCAAGCTGATGATATGTCGCGTGAGGTCGATATATGCGTCGCGCAAGCGTCTAGAGCACTGCAAGCAGGTTGAAGGTGGTGATGGTGCTGTTGTTTGCTTTGCGCTTGTTGTATTGTGTTGTGGGTTTGTGTGGGCGCAAGTTGCTGTTCGATTCAAAGAATGTGAGTTGTGGGATACGCGGTATCCAGTTGTGTTATGCAATGGCGCAATGAACGGGTAAGGCTTTGCCAACGAAGCCTTCAAGGGTGGATCGAACTGAACTGTCGGGGAGAAGAAGAGAGAGAGAGAGAGGCAGAAAGATGGGTGGGCGGACGAAGACATATGGATATGGATACACTTAGCACCTACTAAGGCGCCATCATAGGACCGCATGAGGGCGACTGTGAGGGCGACTTTGGGGCCAGCAGAACCAATGCTAGTGAGTGCCACTCAGACAAAACCGGGGGTCGTTGCCAGGGTATCTGAGACATGTGCGTCGTATGGCGTGGCAACTAGGAGGGTATGTATTGGGGACCTGGCCCATCCGTTAGTCGCGCAAATGGATTCTGGGTGAAATTAGGGTGTCAGACAGCCAGCTCTGGCGCCCGTCTCTTTGTCATGGTTTGACACACGTTGAGGGAAGAAATTCGCTCAAAGGGTGATGATGAGGGCTGCTGCCCTTGACGAGGGTCTGATGCTTGACTACAAGTACGGTACGGAGTACAGTGCTTGCATACTCCCTACAGGTCATAGAATAGGCTGTATGTAACATTCCCTCTCCTCGCCCTCATGTAAGTGCCAGTGTACTCCGGAGGTAATAATACTGTGTTGCGGGCGATTCGCCCAACTGCGAGACTTTGGGCCGATATTACTCGTACATCAATAAATCATATCCGTCCGGCCCCTCCTCCACATTATGCCCAACCGACCCGAAAACGCCTCCGCTAGCAGGGCCTTGTATGGCTCCAGCAAATATTGTGCACAGTGGAAGGACTCCTTGGTGTTCTGCCATTGGTGCGACTGGCCCCAGCTTATGCATGAGGTTAAAATTTATTCATTTCCTGGACAACCGTGATTGGTGTGTCTGGCGTATTGTTCCTGCATGGGCAAGGCGCGGTACCTGGCGCTTTGCCATTCTTGGCAAGATTCAGCTGACATGCCTGCCAGAGCGCGCTGAACTTTCAAAGGTCTCTTTCGACTTCTGGTGGCCACTCGACCACCCACTAACCAGTATTATTAGCTAGAGGCCAATACTTTTACTAATTGCCACAATGCGCACGGAAATGAGTTTTTTTTTTTTCCTCCTCGTATTTGTTGCATGTTCCCTATGTTCCTTTGCACACGTCACTTTGCAGGGCTAGTACTCGTCCCTGCACGAAGGATTACAACCTCCATCTGCCGAGACCGACAGTTCCGCCCCCCAGCACACAGCCGCAATCTCTCACAGGCTGACTTTTCCGGATGACTCCAGAGAGAAAATAATAACGGCGAGGCCCGTGAATGTGATCGTCACACTAGTAGTACTTCGCACATAAAGAAATACGAGATTAATTAAATATTAATTAATCGCATCTTCCCGCCCCGGATCATCACCCATTATGGTTAGTACTTCGTATTTGTATTTACTTCGAGTGCCGACACGCCTCACCCGATCTCGTGACGTGTTTTTGTCTGATGCATGCGCCCGCCATGTGGCTCTCCACCATTCAACACGCTTGTCACACGCTATCTACTTTTGCTTTTGTACGGAGTAAGTTGTGCTGCAGAACGCCAATTAAACAGCCCGTTTTTTGTTACGAGTACTCCTTACGAGTATTATGCTGTGTCGAATCTTGCAGTCACGAGTCGCACGCTGTATCAGCCTTCTGAAACGAGCACCTCACACCGCATAAACCCTCTACTTCATTTCAGACCATCCAACTCCCAAAACTCCTGAAACATATACTCGTACACTCCTCACTGAACTCTCTATTACACCAATTACTGCCTCTGTTTCATGGAAGTATTCCTCATATTATTAATGCCACAAGTGTTTCCGCAAAATAGCCCACGACTTCCCTTATCTGATCTGGTGAATAAATCGAAATGCTCTTTGGTGTTCTCAATCATCTCACGGACGTTCTGTTCCGAAAGTTCCATGGACCGACATCGTGAACTTCATGACCAAATACCACATAACAGTAATACACATGATAGACCTAAATATAAGTAAATGTTCTGTCAATTCATGTGCGATAGAAAAAAGAAATTGGAGCTCTAGTGGATGACCTGAAGCCCGTTCAAGAACTACCTTAGTCAATTAGAGGATCTCATTAATGGTTTCCTATAGAGCACTTCGTACACTTACGGTAGACTCATAGCGTTGGAGTGATATCTTCGCACACAGTTGTTCTCGTATTCGTATCAAGATGATTTTTGCTTGCATATAATACATTTTTGTTTACTTGATATCTACGAAAGGTTGAAAGGAAAATCTACGAGTAAAATCTGAGGAGAATTGATTTTTTTTAAAAAAAAAGGAAAAGAAAAGAAAACAAGATTTTTCATTGCATAAATTGGCATTTTTTGCTTCACAATGTCCATGGTTTGAGTATAGGGTACCACCGACACTGAATGTCCAAACCAACAAAGATATGAACGCAGATAATCGTTTCAACATGAGATAACGAGCCATAATATTAATGAAAGTTATATAATATTGACTAAAGTCTAGTTAGAGGTTTTCTTTTCTTGTGATCTTCAAAGGAACCTGTAATGGAACGCAGTTATTGGACCAGTCTCACCTGAACGATCCGAGAGTACAGTGATACGGTTGTACTTCGTACGAGTAGTGAGCAGCCTTCTTGGAGTCCGGGGGTGGGAAATTTCGGTCCATAGAGCTACGGGCCAGGGGCGAATCTCTAGATGATGACCACAGAAGATCAACAATGGAGACCTTTCCGGGCCAGATAATCGTATATCTGACAGGGGAAACCGGGGAAATATGGAGGCATTAGTGGAATATTTGTAAACCGAATGTTGAGAGCTGCCAAAGACAATGGGGAAGTAGGGTGCAGATTAAATTAAAGGGATGTAAACGTCAAATGCAAACTTATACTGTAATATTTAGCCAATTTGAAACCTTTTTAAGCAACGTAGCATGTAATTTATATGCATCATGTGCACTCCCCACCAATAGCCTTGTCAGACAAGTCTAGTTCATCCCAAAAGAGCTGAAAGTGAGCGTCATTCTCACTCGCAACTTCCACCATACCCTGGTGTGTGGTCTTGAGTCTGAAAGGCTCTGGACAGTCGGGTATTTGGACAGATGCTTTATCTGTAATGAGGACCTTGCTCTCTCCTAGACCACTGAGAACAGTTGGAATGCCCTCATAAAAGCAAGCAACCTTGAAGGAGCCTAGGGTCCTGGATTTTATAAAAGTCATAAACTTCTCGCCAATTTCGGCGAGCTCCTTTGACTTGTCGAGGCCGTTCTAGAGCGACACATCGGTATTCATACCAGAGAGTTGGAAGAACTTGTCCCCCGTCTCTGCCCAACCCTGTTTGTTTTTATGGAAGGGGGTTCCTATCAGAGCGAGGCGATGCACATGCTCGCAGAATTCTTTCTGATAAACAGGGCCATTCGGGGCCCTCACAAGTGCCTAGGACTAGGGGTGAGTGCCTCGTATCTAGCCCTGAGAGAGAAACTGGGCTGACCCTTTCACAAACCAGTCTCCCATCAGGAGTGACTGCATTCAGGGCCGGGACTGCACCCAAATCCCTGTTTGGATCATTGCTGCTTATACAACCCACCTAGATTTCACCAATGGCCTTGCCTTTAACTATGTCCCATCGCGTAAACCCCCCAGAATATGACACCGACGTTATTTCCTTGCCATCAGTTGAGATGGCGATCTTCGCCACGGGGTCTTTCTTCTGTTGGAAAAGCAATCGGAGGAGCAGCTGAAGCCATGATGAATCGGTCCGGTTTTGCTCGATTGTTTGTCTAGTCCGGCCAAATGGAATATCCCACACCTTGATAGTCCCATCCCAAGAGCCCGAGACTATAAGCTGTTCGTTTAATGGGAACGCAACAGAAGAAACGATGTCTCCGTTACCTTTGAGCGTTTTCTTGAGTTCTCCCGTTACCGTATCCCATACTTTGACTGTGTAATCGGAACAACCTGATGCAGTGAGGTTCCCACTAGGCGAGAAGATGACCGAGACAACTTCGGCATGCGTAAGCGTTTTTGTGGGTTTACCCGCAGCTATATCCCAAATCTTCACAGTTCCATCCTCGTGTCCTGATACTATGAACTGTCTATCGGGCGAGAATGTGACGGAGTTAACCTTGGAATGCTGAGCTGTGAGAGATAGAATACCCCTACTCGTTATTGTGCCCCAAATATTGATGGTGTCATCCTCTGTACCCGCCACTATGTGTGTCCCATCGTCTGAGAAGGCTGCCGACCTAGCTACACAGAAAGGTGTGAGCTGTGTGTCAAACGTAATCCATTCTTCGTCAACCGGCAAGCATTTTGCAATGCGTTCCTGGTCGCGCTTTTTGAACAAACTACGCGCAAGGCTCTTCGTTGGGGTAAATATAAACGCGGAGACATATATCTGAAGCGGTGCATGATTGATCAACCATGCGTAGAACCGGAGAAATCCACAAATATCCGTCATTGTCAGTGACAACATATTGGCTGCTTGACGATTGGCTTGGAAAATATTACACCTTCGACATCGCTGACCCCATACTTGCTACTTACCCTTAGTAGATACACCAAATTTACCATCACATACATTGCCGTAGCTGCCGCTCTAGACAGGCCAATGGCCTCTACCCAGTATATGAAGTGGCTGTTGAGAAACTGATGGACGGGGCTGTCATCATATAGGTCCTCTCGGTGCTGTGATTCAAACAAGTGATCGACCCAATATATGCATGTATACCGCACAGACAACAGCGGATCTGGGTCTGGTACTTGTATTTCCTCAATCGAAAGTCCAAATCGGAATCGAGGCACATCGTAAATGTTCCGTCTCAGCCGCCTCTTCATCACATCTAACGACTTTTGGAGTATATAGTGGTGGGTTTCTGCGGTATTCGATTCTGAGCTGCAGAGTGTCTTGCGTAAATAGGTTTTGGCTGTTTGATGAATGAAGTAGATCCTGTCATTTTAGTATCGTAAGATATGAGCCACACCGGCCTATGAGTCTCCGAATCGTTTCCACATTGTTTGCAGTCTGTTCCGGAAGATCGGATAGACTGCCAAGCTCAAGTGTATGAAGTGGACGATACATTAGCATGGCTGCAGAAAGCAGTTTCGGGCAATTTTGGCTCTCTTTCTGCTGCTTGACTCGTGTCATTATTCGAGAATAAGTTTTTTTGTAAGCCCCCGGGCATCTCCTTGATCGCAGCCAGCGGATTATCGACCTCCTTGAACTCACTTATGACGAGGGCTACCCAGGGGAATGTGTCTCCAGCCTTCTGGCGAATGATGTCTCCAACTTGACGGCAAAGCTCGTCATTGTCCCTGAGAGAAGGGACTAGAGGAAGCCGTTCGTCGATGTATGTATAGTGTGTGATACAAAACCAGCATTCTCCTCAAGACTTAGGCGTAATTCCGATGGGTCAGGACTCAAGTCAACTCGAGGGTCGTGACAGCTCGAAATGATCTATTTGACCCGCGACCTAGAAGAGATCTGCTCGATCAGGCGCAACACCTCCTTTAGACCGGTTTCACACTCACCCAGCGCGTCGAGGACAATGTATACTCTCGTCAGGCATGGGTCATCTAGCATACCCTTGAAGATCTCTTCTAGAGCGATTGAGGTGTTGTTGCCTTGGAATAGCTTGTCGCCACATTTCTCATGGCGCTGACGCAGGTCTGTGGCAAGCGACGGTTTTTGGCAAGCAAGCATAAATATTAGCTTTCTCGGCATAGAAGCGGCGCTGGAGCTATCTTTGGCGGTGCTTTCAAAGAAGAAGTAAGAGATGACGGTTTGGCATTCGGCAGACTTTTCAGTCTTTTTGATCTCAGCTATTTCCCGCTCGAGTTCATAGATAATGCCGATTAACAGCATGGTCTTGCCCTTTCCCAGATCACCTTTGATCCGGGGAAGCCGACTGTCGTCGTGATTGTGCCATTGTTGGAAGTCAGGGTGATTCAGAGTCCATGCGCATGAGCCTTTGAGTAGGTCACCTTTTGCGCTCGCAATTCGCTCCTTATCATGGTGTGGGTAGCCCTGGAATAGGGCACGCAAACAATAGTCGCCCGGCTTAACGGCCAGATAAATTGTCCCGTGGTTCTCGGACATTTGTAGCCCTTGGTTTGGTTCCGTAAAGGATGTGTGAGCTATGTGGAATCGAAAAACCCTGGATGAACCATTCAGAAACCATAAACAAAGACCGTGTATAATACACGGTGCGACAGTTGGAGAATCAAGATGCGGAGAGAGGGGCTGTGGTGTCGTTTTTAGATTGTTGGTTCCAAGGGCGAGACAGAGCCTCACCCTTGATATAAGAGCCTCATTATTGTCTTGGGCGCTTGACGTATGCAGCCACTTTGTCAAGCGCTGGCCGGCATGATGTGACGGCCCGTCGATTCACTCTTAACTCGCGGTATGTCTGAGCCCCCTGTCTCACTCAGCTCTTGGCTTCTCTGCGCAGCCACAACTCTGCGGCTGCGGCATTCTTAAAATAGCTAATTGATCTGAATGGCTACAACATATGGCTGAAACTGCATAAAGACTATCATTCGTCAAGAAAACCACGGAGCAAATGATTCGTCTGTTGCCTAGACCTATTGCCTATATTGGAAGATGTACAACGTGATCTCCATCCCGTACACTTAACCAGCAAGACGACCCGAGATCGACATCAGCCACCCCCACCAGAGCGTATGATCATAGATGATGAGCATAATCTCCTATCTTATCTCATTTTCGAGACGTATCTTTTAGTTGAGTCCATTGGACTCAAGATCCTTGAGCAATTCATCGGCAATGAGCTTGACCCTGTCAGCCACAATAATGTCTACACCAGCGTCCGCTTGTCTCTGATCAAAGATGTTAGTGTGATGAATAGAAGCACACAGGAAAAATATCATAATGCAACGGAAGGGACTTACTCTTGCATTTGCTGGATCATTATTCAACAATCCATAGGAGGCACATACTAGACCCGCGTTCTTCACGAATTGAACAAGTCTAGGGCAATACAACAATGTCTCGCAAGCAAAAACAATTCCTGAGAGGTTCCAACGCTGGGCGAAGTGCACTGCCACCTGCAGACTTGCCGCTCTCAGCTCTCGATCTGTCATGGGAATTTTGCCAGCATTCGTGATGAACATGACCGGGTAGGCTTTCTGTTTCACGGAAAGGAGGATGCAAACCTCAGGAGTGAACGAGGAAAGAATTATTGGCCGATCGCCGGCCAATCGCTGGATTTTCTCGAGAGCAACATCGATAAACGTATTGAGATCGATAGTGACAGGAGCCACTCCTGCTTCAACCGCTTCATGAAATCGTGGATATTCTTGGCTCTGTGTCAGCGTTATTGCTACCAACAATCCTGTTTCGAGAACGTACTCATCTCAATGTTAAAACCAATTTCTTGGGGCAAATCCACGAGGAGTTCCTCTAGTGTGGTTAAAGAATCCTGTATGAAATCTCCTCGGGTATTAGGCTTGAAGCCTTTATTTTGGAAGTCCACGGTGTAGCGCAACCTGTCGCGCAACTGCACGGCCCGCGATTGAGATTCGTCACCAGTCGACCAGGCACGTCGTCTTCGTGGTGGATCGAGTAAAGTTCCACTCCCTGTGCTCAGGCTGACTGGGGCCATGCTTCGTGATTCTTGCAAGTCACTCGCATGCTTATACTGAGCCAGGGTAAGGTCATGGATGGGTATGTCTGTTCCAGATTCACTGAGTGAGAAGTCGTGGAATATCACAGCCTCGAGATCTCGAGTAACCTGCAAGTCTACAGGCTCATTAGGCTTGACCGGTTTCTTGGAAGGGAGAATTTAATACCAAACTATAGACTGTTAGCAATTAAAGTCGGTTAGGGTGAGTAGGTAGTGATCTAACCTCAATAAATGACGCTCCTAACTTGGCAGCAGATAGGAATGACTGTGGTACGTCAATATGTGAGCATAGAGTGGTTGCGGACGCGATGGCATACCATGGCCGTGTTCTCCCCAAGTTGAAGAAATGATCGACTCGCGGTATTCTGTCCCGAACCTATAGTTATTTCAAGTTAGTATATGAGATCAATAACGGCAAACGAGGAGAAGCATACCTCTGTGGCCAACAAGTCGTACTGGATCCCCCACACGCCTGTGGTAGTTTGCCGTATTTGGTTGCTGAAGACCCGCGAATGGTGTTGCAACAACATAACTAAGCAAAACAGTACCCGCCAAGTCCATGGTATCTTTGTCCATCATAAAGACCGTAACCTCCCGAATCATGCTCTCGCGCTTGTCTCCAAAGTGCACCTTTTCGTGGTTCAGGATAGCCATTCCACTGCTTAAAAGCATCGAGTCGGCGGATTCACGGCGATAGAGTCTGACAACTATTTTCAGAGGCGCATTCTCTTTGGCCTGAAAGATGAAAGGTTGGTTAATCTGATCCTCCAATATCGGTAGCTGCACCGTTTTTGCTCTGGCGTCTGCTCCTGGAGCAGAAATCTCTAATACCAACGGAGTTGTTGCACCGAGCCCATGATTGCTTCCACGATCGAAATGAGAGAGCTCGAATGCAGTTCGTTCGTGACCTCCTTGGGTACTTCCAAGATTGATAACGACCAATCTCTCTCCCGTCGCGCGAACGATACGCGGCGGGCTCTTGTGGGAAATTCTACAGGAACTTGCAGGCCCCTCATGTGGATTTCCCGGTGAAGTTGAGGGGAAACACTCTGCGATGGCAAGGTGACCTCGAAATGTAGCATGTTCCTGAGCGGTCCAGCCCAAAATATCGCGACTTCCAGGCTCGGCACCGGCTTCCAAGAGGCAGCGTACAACCTCTTCGTGACCGTTCGCACATGCAACCATGAGTGGTGTCCATCCTGTAGTCTTTTCAGCAAGATCTACGCCGAGTCCGTGTTGGAGCATATGCTCGAGAAGGAGTCGAACTCGGCCCAAGTTGCCCGCTTGAGCAGCGCAATAAAGAGCAGTCTCGCCACGGACTGATCTGTAGTTGAGATCAGGTCCGTTTCCCAGGAGAACCTCGACCATCTCATCTTCCTTGGCTCTTAGAGACAAAAGAAGAAGGTCCCCGAGGAGGTTTTTGATGTCGGACATTGTCTGCTTATTCTTCTGGACAAGAAACAATCCTTGGAGTAGGACGGTGAGCACAGGCGTGTGACCGGAGAGGACAGCGTAGTGGATTGGTGTATTGCCCTCGTGATCCATTGAAAACAAAGCCTCAGCAACAACAGGTTGACTCTCTGAACCGAGCGCACAAAATACCAAGGCTCTGCAAAAGTTTGTCAAGCCGTACTGCGCCGCATAGTGCAGCGGAAGACATCCTTGACTGTCCTTCTCACCAAGAAGAAAACTGGTAGCGGAGTCAGAGTCATTCAGCAGCAATTTGCTCAACAGGTCGTCAAATGTGACGTTTTGACGATGCTCTCCAGACAAATGTTGTGATTGATGGGACTCCTTTTGCATTTTATGGCCGCATATTCTTAGAAAGAGGGACATTTGATTCGTGTTTATAGCGGCACTTTCATTGAGCAAGGCGTCAAGGATAAGAATCGCAGTGTTATTGGATTCAAAGATGGCCGCAAGAATAAACATATCGTAGAGTAGCGTGCCGGAATCATGACCTCGCTCGGCCATCAGGTCGCCAAATGCGAGAAGGATTTTCTGTGCAGCATGACAATCGTCGTTCTTGAGCACGCGATACAAGTCATCCTGGGTAAATGCAAGGGGCCATGTATCGCTGGACAAACTGCCTAAGTACAACGATCGTGCACCAAGTTGCGGCACAGCACGCACCCGACGGATATCAGCTATCAACTTGGAGATTCGCTTGTGGGCCCAAACTCGGGGCTTCTCGAGATTCTGTTGCACCGCAAGCCATTGAGAATGGAGACGATGATAATCATTGGAAGTTTCTTGGTCGTCGTTCGCGATCTTGTTAAAGATTTTTGTTATCGCGGTCTCATTAACTCTGTCAAACCATTGAATCTCTTTCAGTTCAAGCAGGAGATCTTCATAGACAAAGAGAACAAAGGCGAGTTCGTGCACTTCCACGAGGTCGATATTGGGCAAAGTGACAGGCGCCGAAGGCAAGGCAAATCTCGCACATAGTTCGGTCTCACGGCGAACAACTGATTCGTACTTTTTCCGACGAAATGCCTCAAGGCTTCTGATATTTTCGCTGAGGTATTCAAAAACCTCTGAAGCCTGATTAGAAGGTGATTGATCCCGGAGGTGCGCTTACCAACCTGCAAAGTCTGCCTTGTTTTGCGGTTGCGATTCGACCCTGATCATCCGTCGCAGGCCATTATAGTCAACGTAGTGATCGGTCCACTTCGCCAACAGATGACGATGAAGATGCAAGCCAAACTTCATGATGGAAGTGTTGCTGGTCTTCCAGATCTTGCACGCTCGCTCGTGGTGAGACAAATGTGAAAAGCCTATGAGTACTCCGTAGATAGAAGGCTGTTATCGAGAGAAAGTGGCCAGGGTCAAAGAGGGGTTAGCTGCAAGGCCCCTGAGCCCACACGTAATCAATGTTGTCAGAAGAGTGAGCCCAAGCTTACGAAGTGCTACTACTACCAGCTGCCAGGTGCCCAATACAACTAGGTATGATATCACATCATACTATCATATCATCCGGGCCGGGCAGCCCTGTTCCTTGCTGTGGCGCAGTCACACACACACACGTATTCTACGGAGTATTACCTAGTATCTACTTCGTACGAAGTACATACATAATGCACAAGCGGCCAGAAGAAATCAAGCGCCTAGCTGGAACCCATAGAAGGCGACTATTGGTTGGGAGAGCAGAGTCAAAACAGAGCTGAACGATGCAGGTACGTACCCCTCGAAGATAAGTTCCCTAGGGACGGCCCGTTCATTTAGTATTCCGCTAGAGTTACGCCGTCTTTTCCTAGTCAGCCCAAACAGAGGCATTTGGGTACCTATGGATCCCCTCTCTCTGACTGCGAGCGCCATCGCCATAATCACCTTCTCCTCCCAAATATGCGCGTCGATTTCTTCCTTGAGGGGTCTCTGCAAGAGCTTGCCTGGGCGAATCCACGCTGTAAGCAATGAGGTGGCCGATTTTGAGCTTGTGCTGCTGCAGATCGCCTCCTTGATGGAGGGGCGAACAAGCCTGCCAGAGAACAAATATTCGGCGATACCTCATTTGTTGAAACAGGCAAGGTCCAAGTTAACCGAGGTCGAGGCGATTGTCAATAACCTTACGCGTGTTTACTTGAAGTCCAGACTACCTCTCAGCTTGATGAATACGTGGCGCGCAGACCAGGCGCGATTGAAAGAGCTGCAAGATGATATTCGAACTGTGAAGAGTAGCTTGAACATCATGCTTGGTGCGACCAACTCGTATGCGCCTTGCCCGCTAACATGGCCACTCCGAAGCGATACGCGGCTAACTGTGGACCAGTGAGGACATGTTGAGAATCCGACTTGACATTCAAGCCATATCTACCACCACAACGCAGTCATCTCAGGCTCAAGTTGCCATGAGCGAGAAGTTCCTGGACACTCTGACAGGGGTCGACGAACGCATCGCACGAGTCGAGCAAATGCTTCAGCACCAGTCCGACATGCTGCAAATGAACCAGTTCATTCAAGTCAGGTCGGCATACGGGACGAACTTGGCCGCAAAGAAGCGACCACTGCCTGCGAAAGCGAACACCTTCATACATGCCCCCGAACAGCCCAATTTGGGTATTCGCGTAACACCGTCGAGTGTCACTTGTCGAGTGCGGTGTCCCTGTTCATGCCACTCGCACCGAAGTTCGTCATCGCCGGCGTTTTTGAACAACATGCTGGGCCGCCTGTTTGTCGGTTACGCGGGTCTACCGGTTACAAGCCCAAAGTGTGACAGCGAGGAATGCCAGGGGTCCCGCTCGAGCAAGATAAGCCTAGAGTATTGGTTCCCAGCGAGCTTCTGGTCTAGGATCGTGAGGATGGAATTGTCGTATCATCATGGCGCTGGTCCTTCCTTGCAAATCGACATGCTCAGGATAATACCCGACAGTGCCCAATGTATCAACTTTGCCGTCAACGGAAATATTAACGGATTGAAGTTTCTCTTTGAGCATGGCTTGGCATCAGCTCGAGACATTAGCACCACGCGCGGATACTCTCTTCTTCGGTGGGCGTTGTACAGCAAGCAATATGAGACCTGCAAATTTTTGCTGCAAGCTGGTGCAGACGTCGACTATAGACCGATTGGAGCATTCGACAATAGTCCTCGTATCAAGGCATGCCACTTTTTGTTAGAAGGCAATCTCTCCGAGCCTGCTGTGGACGCCCTTCGTGCCATCACCAAAGGCAGCGAATACCTGGATGACTTCATTGATGACTCAAGATTCACCAAGACTCACCGCATTGTTCTAGGCCTCTCAAGTAGTGACCTAGAAACGGAACTCCTTCTCTATCCCGAAGATATCGATGTGCAAGACTCAATGGGTCGTACAGCCTTGGCATGGGCCGCTGCTAGGAACGACAGCCATGCGATAGTGACCTTACTCAGATACGGCGCCGACCCGAACATAATTGATGTTCAAATATCTGGTGCATTGTCTAATGCAGCTGCTCAGGGTCATACGGCATGTGTCAAACTCCTTGATGCTGGAGCAGATCCTGACCCGCCGTTGCCTAACGGCATCATGAAGGGCGGTCCTCTGAATGTTGCCGCTCGAAATGCGAACGACCCCTTGCTCGTCAAGATCCTCCTGGATTTTGGAGCAGATGTCAATCAGGCCGGTGTAGACGGCAAGACGGCACTTTTTCATGCTGCACAGAAGGATGATGCAAGCCTTGCGATTCTTCTGCTTGAGTATGGTGCAGACATTAATATGGCGTCAAAGACTGGAGATACGCCTCTGACCACAGCAATCACGCATAACAGCCACCATGTCTTGAGGCTTTTCCTCGAGCGTTGGCACGAGTATTCCGTGTGTCCTCGGCTGAAAGGGCCGCATCTTCTCAATATCACGGCACTCTATGCAGATATTGAAACCATCGATATTCTAGCAAACACCAACCATTTCCGCCTCAAATATGACAAGAATTACGTGCTTGGCGACTTCAGGAAGACAGTGCGCGAAAGAGAAGATGCCACAGACAAGCTGAGCTTTGCATTCGATGAACTGCTCATGATTTTTGAGGGCGCTTATCAAATGTCGCAGACTGTTGAGAGCCTCTTGGAAGCTGGACATTTCTCTTGCGTCTCCTCTCCTACCCGGGAGACAACGGAGATCAAACAGGAATCAGACGACGAAGACTCGGAGGACATTTTTCAGGATGCCCTTACGCAATTGCATGAAGAATGTCCTTATTCAGGTATAGATCGTATTTAAAGTTATTGGAAAATCCGGCGACTATGTTGGCAGTCTGGTGATGGATTCTCTACAGTGCTGTAAGCAGTATTGTAGACCTCAACTAGCTGCGTTATTAGTTGAACAGGTTTCAGTCAACCCCTGGCCGTCATTGCCCTCCCCCTTGTCGGGTTGTCCAGGTCGATAAGACAGCGTCTGGTGCGACTCATCCAGTCGCTTCGCTTCCACTGACTTTCCGGCCATTTAACGTAATCGTCGAGCTGTTCTGTCATTATAGAGAGACACTTTATAGTCCTTGAGGTAGTCTGCGAAGTCATCCATGTAGTCGACGACTATTCGGACCGAGTGTTGGGAGGTCCATCTTTTGGGGAGTTCTTCCATTGTTGTTTCGACGTACGACCATTCTGTCAGGCTATTCATGTGACTGGTCAAGCTTCCGAACGATCGACTCGACTTGCCGGAGCACCTCGTCACGAGTGATGTGTTTTTGGACCGATAGCTGCACCCTGGTGGGTGTGTTGGCCTCTCTCCTTTCCCTGCGTCTTTCCTTTCCTGAATCCATGGTAGCGAGAAAGGTGAGCGCTGCCTGACACGGCTGCATTTGCGACATCGGGTTTGCTGCTATTATCTGTTCCTTCTCTTCGTTCTCCGACTCTCGGTTCTCATCTTTAATGTCGAAAAAGAAGAAGAAAGGTGGAGAGCTGAAAAGAAAAGGTGAGAGATTAGTGAATCGTCGTTTCCTTTTAATCGTCAGCAGTGGATTGCTAGCTGCTACGGGGTTCTCCTCAAAGCATAACGGTCATAACTTTGGCATCGCGTGAAATTCCAAATCCCACAAATGCGCACGCATTGAGCTGAACGTCGAGAAACCACCACCCCTCTTTCTCTCCCCAAAACTATTTCAGCATCTCATTCTGGACACTCCGGGTCGCCGGAGATTTGGAATGTCGGTTGAAGAAAGTTAGTCCGCACTGTGCATCTCCTCAGGTTATCAGATGGCCGGCCCGTTCGTTGAAGCCGGTAAGGTTATGCATACCCCGGACCCGCCATCCTGGACCGCTACGTCACTCAGGTGCCAAATAGAAAGCCGCTGACTTTCACGTCCCACGTATCAACCAAGCATCTTGATCTAACTCTTCTATTCAGAAATTCGGTATGGGACATAAACAGCATAACATACATGGGTATCAACTACTCATTGACCATACCGGACATACGGAGTACTCCGTCACCACAAAAACTCCTAGCATCTCGTCTATGCCAACCAGAACCACGCCTTTTCGAGCCAATTCCTCGGCACAGGTGGTTTGTCCATTGCCTCCATTTCATCCATCTCCCTCTTGCCAGTAGTGACGTCAATTGTATGTGTGGGTCGGAAGAAAGGGGTCCGCTTCCAAATCTTATGACCGAAATAGAGTCCGAGGAAAATGGGTAGAGTGATGTATGCAGCGAGGAAGTCGCTGACGTTCCAGTTTCTGGGGATAAATATCTGGAATCCATTGGTAATGGTGAGTATGGTAATGACAAAGAGCGCAATATACGTGGTGTATGGTTGCAAATGTGCCCGATATGGTAAATCTTGCACCATATTATTATATTTCATTGCAGCACGGAAACGAAGATATGTCAGGAGCACAACAATCCATGCGATGAAGCCTGAGATGGTCGAAATGTTAACGAACCAGTTGAACACTTGTGCTCCCGAGTTGTCGACGTTGAGGAATGCCAGGAGGCCGAATGCCCAGGTGAAGAGAACGGCAACATAAGGGACACCGCTGCCATTGGTAATCGAGAACCACTTAGGCGCCTGGCCAGTGAGTGACATAGAGTATAAAACTCTGCTGCCTGAGTACAAGAAAGAGTTTCCGGCTGACCAGGCAGAGGTCAAGATTGCAGCGTTGATGATATGATTGAGCACGGGAATACCGGCATTCTGAATACCGATAACAAAAGGCGAAGCGTTCGCATTTCCGGCACCGAGCAATCTCTTGTCGTTGGATGGCACAAGGATACCAATGATGAGAGATGAGACACCATAGAACAGGGCCAAGCGCACCGTGAAACGCGAGGCTGCTTTCCTGATGTTACGACGGGGAGATTTGGCTTCGCCTGCAGCAATCGCAATCAATTCCGGGCTTGTAATGAACGCAAATCCGGCCTATTAGTCTCATTAGTGATGGTGGGCGCTGTCGTTGGGGTTGAGAAACTCACCTTGACAAATGCGTGCCAGTATCCCAAAAACCGACCAGTCGCACCAGGAGCATTATATTCCACGAAAGCACCAGGATCATTCCAATAGCTAAAACCAATTGCTTTGTGGTTTGGCCCACCACCGGAAACGATTATTATGCCCAAAATGCATAGCCCAGCCAGCGTTATTAGCTTAATGCTAGCAAACCAGAATTCTGCCTCGCCGTAGTACTTGATAGCGGCCAGATTGATGAGCGCCATGACGAGGAGTACAATGGCGATCCACACGGCGACATGAACTGGGGCTTGCCAGTATTCCAAGACAATGGCGGCAGCTGAGGCCTCTGCGCCGACGAGCATGGCGTACGCGTACCAGTAGTTCCATCCGGCGGCAAAGGCGAGACTGGGATCGAGAAAGCGGTCGACGAAATACGGAATGGTGATACCCTTCATTGGTAACAGAAGGACCATCTCGGCCAGATCCCCCATGACAACGAAAACAATCAGTGACATGGATAGATAGGCCATGAAGAGTGGAGCGGGACCGGTATCAGCGAGAATTGAGCCGCTGCCAACGAATAAACCAGTGCCAATGGCACCACCAAGGGCCAGAAACTGGATGTGACGACTCTTGAGGCCACGGGCGAGCTGTTCATCCTTGTTGGCGAGACTGAACTCTGCCGTTTCGGCCGGGCGACTGCCCTCGGGGTTGAGGCCGTAGCCATCATCGGGGCCGGAATCCAGGCCGTTCTTCTCCATCATGACTCTGTGCTCTCAATGCTTGGAGGCGGCACGTGTGTTATAAGAGGGCCAATTAGAGTGCGATGAGGAGGAGAACAGAAAAAGAAAAAGAAAAAGGAAAAGGATGAGGAGGATGAATAAATGTGCGAGCTCCGTGAAGGACGACGCAACGCCGAAGCCGAACGGGTGCGAAACCGGCTAGTCGCGCCCTTTGTTCCTTTTAGTACCTCAAACCGTTTCCAGCCTTCCAAGGACAAATCCCGAGGCTTGGCGGGAAAGGCAGCAGCCAAAGTAGCCCTTTGTAGAATAGCACTATGCGGGGGGCTGAATGGCTTATTGTGGCTTGCATGGCTTTTGATTTGGAAGACGATAGGCTTGAAATCTCTCCGACAGAGGATACGAGTTGTACGAAGAGATATCTCGTCTGAAGCTGGACAAGGGACCACATACATGACAGGCAAAGAAAGGTGTCTATTTGCAATCATTCCAAAACCGTAGTACTATTCCGAATTACCGGCACAGTCGTATCACTCCGTGCCCCATAATGCTTATCTCCTCTACGGGGTACATGTAGTATTAAACATTAAGCCGCTTATCTTACACGTACAGGGGGCACAACACCCATGTATGTACGGAGTACTCACTCCACCCAATGCGGAAAGATTCCAGAATCAAGCGCGGAAGATGTTTGCATTCACAGTCTGCATGCTCCCGTCACTCGTGTGACTCTTATCTTTGGTTCTCTTTTTGATTGGGAGCCTATACGAAGTCATCAGCGGGATTATTGCCTTGGATTACGGAGTACAGGCAGAGGACTTGTCCCAGACTTGGCTGGCGGTGAAATTTAGTAGCAGGGGCCATGTGGATGTGGTTTGATAGCAGGCCAGCCAACAGGAGCTTCCCTAGTACGTACTACCTATGGACAGAGTATTACGGAGTACTTCGTACAGCGCGCCGTTTATTACTATTCACTTCATGGTTGTAACCGCCATCGGATCAAGCCTGCTACTGAATTTCAGTCTTGTGACTGAGTCGTTTAACGCTAAAAACCCGGCCCTGGATCGTAGAGGATTTGTGACATTCATTAAATAGATAGCAGAATAATGATAGCTGACAGACCTGCGGAAATCCATGCCGACGACAGCCGTGCGCGCCCTCGCCATTTGTCGTACTCATTACGCAGTACATTACCAAACATGGCAAAAAATGGGCTCCAGCACCGGAGTTGTCCGTAGAAAACGCCCTACGGAGTACAGCTGCGATAAACCAGTGCCACGCCACATAGCATTTGCCCCAGGTTTTGCTCCAAGTCTCCAATATTTTGCCCCTACCAATGTACATAGATAGTACTACCTTGATTTGGAGATTGCCCCAGAACTGGGGTGGTGCTGATCTCAGGCCGTTGACGAGTCATTCTCTGCGTTTTTATTTGGTCCTTAAAGTATCCACATAAAATGCCTCACCTTTTCTCCAGCAAGGTAAGGAGGTATTATTACGTATCGTATCGATGGCTTGGCTCGGAACGGGACCCATCATGTTGTTCGCCCTCAGACGGCAAAAGCCTTATTACCAACCCGCGCGCTCATATTACAAGTCCCTTCCGACTGGTCGTACGACGGATCAACTCATACGTGATGTTTCCTTATCAGCTGATCCTCAATAGGAGCAAACCCTACGGAGAACAACGGTCAAAGCGACCCTGTCAGCTTGAAGTGGGGTGACAGGGTTACCGGTTACCAGGTCCCAGAAGCATGCACTATGTGTCATTCCGCACGGTTACAATGATTTCCCATTTTGCATTTACTAGTATATACGGAGTAGTACGGAGTCCCAATTGACATACTGGTAGATTGATGACAGATGGTAGATGAGATCTAGTACCGACAGAATACGGAGTTGCGCCACATATTGGCATATTGGCTCCGGATAGGTATGGGTCCCCGATCTGCTCCGTGACGGAGGCCCGTCTCCGATGGGTGATACGACACGGTAAATAACCGAGCCAATACAGGCGAGTTCAAGAGCAATAGTGCAGGATGGTAGGATGGTAGTAGTATTTAGTGAATTGCAATGACATGGATTCCACCATCTAGTGGCGACGTTAAATATGGCGTCATGTCACGAATGTGGTGAGTGATAGCTGGGCTTGATCCGTATTCATGTTGGATGTTGTCTACAAGTGTGGGAGCTATTGGGGTAGTTCGGAGCAATAACTGAGAGTGAACACCGAAAAACCGAAGTGTAGCATCGTTTCCATAAGGGTCGTCACCGAAGAAGTGTATTGAAGGGGCTCAATGGTGTCAATTTGAGCCCCCAAGACTTCCCCTTTTGGTGCCATTGTTCTAAATCCGTACGATTACGAGTACTATTAGTTCCCAATCCACGAAGGCCAGATTTGCGCAAGGGCGCAAGGCCTCAACATCAACATTGGTGCTGGAATGCCGTGAAGTTAGCTGGGAATGAAGTTATACTCTGGTCACGCCTCGTTGGTCCTCATCACATCGTTAGATATGCCAAAGGCAAATTGTCTGCTGGGTTCGCGAGTCGTCAATGCTCCCAGAGGAGGGTTAGAAAGCTATCTTTGTTGACAAGCATGAGAATTACGTCCTCCAATTTGTTGTCGGGAAATATGGACACTCAAAGGCCGTGATGTCGAAAGCTTTGGAAAACATAGCTGAGCTATTCAGACGCATCTTAGCAGACCGATAACCAGTCTTATTTATAGTCAAAGCCAAACACCAGGTATGAAGAACCAGGGCATCAAGGTGCCAATTTTGGACTAGATTGGCGTAAAGCATCGTGGCAAGAGAAGCCTCTACTAACTCGAGCCTCTTACAAACAAGAATTATACTGTGGGTTATCTAGGCAAGCGCGTGACAATAAAACAGAAACCGCAAACATCTACATTACTACAAGTAACACCAATTGCCGCAAATTACTCCCATCGTTATGGATAACCCTCATTACTATGGATGACTCTGATAATAATTCATTCCCCTCATCGTCTGATCCTTGATCCTTGTCAAGGTCATCGTCGGTATCCTGTTCATCCTCATTCCTCTCTCGGACCCCGAATATCTGTTTCCTATTTTTTCTGATACCAGTTGATTGATGTCACTGCTTGAGAGAATTTCTCTCTCTCTTGGATAATGCGAGCACCATCGCCAGAAGATTCGATGTGCCTCAAATCGTTCCTCAGCAAAATAGCGATCATGGTTGGAGCAGGGAGAGTCCACGCCCGATGTGGATTTTCGGCAATAAGTCGATCCACCTAGGAAAGCTTTCTAATTGCGTCTTTATACCCTGAACAGCCTGACGAAGAGAGCTATCTCTCCGGCTGTTCGTGGAGGCTGTACTGGTCTTCTCCGGAGAGTAGGCTGAGGTTTGCTGAGCGAAGGAGTTGGTATTTCGTAGTCAGTATGAAGAAGGCACGAAGGAAGCACAAAGGTAGGGCCACCAAGTTGACTGTATTAATCTTCGAAGGTCTCCAAGCTTCCTAAACCACGACAAAGTTTTCTATCGTCTGGGCATCTTGCCTGTCTGGGCCGTCTCAGGAATTTTAGGCTCTTGAGTTCAAGGCAACATATTCTGATGATGGTCCGACCGGGCTGTGTTTGATTTCGTGGAAAGACCATCTCAAACTAATGGGCTTAGTATCTACATGTGTCAAAGAGATGAATTTGACGGACCTGGTGTTTCCAAATGAGAACGTGATGAAACTCCGTCGTTCTGTGTCATAATGTTGAACAATCTTTTAGGCCGAAAACGATGGAATGTGATAGAGGAGTGTTCAGCGATAATGTATCGGATGGGTGTCCAGTTTAGACTGATGGGAAATGATGAATATGAAGTTTTGATGGCGTTACTAAAGTGCTGCGCTTGTGAACCTGCAAGAGGGAGGAAGAAAGAGAAAAGGGAAAAGAAAAGAGAAATTGAAGAAGAAGACAAGTGAATGAATGCTCCGTGAATCATCGTTCCCTTTTGGCTGCCTGCTGCCGCGTTTTCATCACGTGCTTTTTCTTCCTTTGCAGGCATCCATTTGACTTGTCCGCATGACTTTGATGCTTGTCTTAGAGACTGATTTTACCTTGACTGCATCTGCCTTCACGGACGCGTCCTTATACAGTTCTATTATCGTATGTCTGTTCTCGTATTCTCGCAGAAGATCAGTCACTGACGATACAAGGTCCTCCTTGGGTGCATCTCAAAGTTTGTGGACAAGAGTTTGCAACAAGAATTGAGACATGATGTAGAAGAGAAATATCAGTGTTCGTCGTTGTAACATTATTGTTGCCCGCAACGTTAACTCATAGCAAGGTGGTGAAATCATTCACTCCGTCCCGACAAAGACACAACACCCCTCGCATCATCATTGGCAACATAAAATAATCGAAAATCTGCCATCCCAAAACCACCGACAGTCAAACGCCTGAGCCCATGGTGCGGAGTTCACTAGACACGAGTTAGAAATCATGACCCAGCAGTCAAGGCAAGCTTCGGAACGTACCAAAGAACCTCATCGATGCTATAACGTATAACGCAGCGATTGGTGTTAGTAAGTCAGTTGATAGTGGCAGGAGATGCTTCTTCTACCCTGCGCTCTCCGATCCCGTTTTCCCTGCCCTGTTATGATCCGTCCTGTTCTCCATTGTCCTCCTATTCTCTCCCGTTCGGTGATGGTAGCCCATCTCAACCATCATCTTTCTCATCTTTGTTTCTTGGTGCTTTCCCATGCCCCGGCTTTTTAAAGCCGCCTTCAGTGACCGAACATGTGTCATTGCAGCCTCCGACGGACCCGAGAAAGCCACCAGCTCATGCATTGTGACCTCACCCTCAGCACCGACCTCCCTAACAGGCTGCTTTTTGGGGCGCCCAGACCGAGGCTTTATAGACAAGTCCCCAGTGTCTCGGAAGCGCTTTACCAGACGTGATACTGCTGGACTTGAAATGCCAAAGTCCTTTGCGACTTTGGTATGTGGTTGACCAGCGAACACAGCTGCGATGATGGCTGCGCGGGCCTGCATGGGGATTTGGCCTTTGGGAACGCGGTCTTCGGTGAGCAGAGCACCGAGAGCTTGCTGGTGGTTCCCTGATGCTTGCGACATGGTGAGGCTCTACTTCGTATAACACAATCGAAAGCCCCGTAGCAAATAAATGCATTGACGGAATTGATAAATATATTTGGAGTCGAGTGAACCCGATACGCGACGCGAGGGGCAGATCCTGTTTCACGTGATATAGTCTGCCCCTTTTCTCCTCTGCGGCAGTTTCCGACACCAAAATGATTACGAGTTAGACATTATAAGTCGCGCAACTACTCCGTATACTAGGATTAGAGTTCCACAATGAACGTCACATTTGCCCTCTTTCATGAGAGTCCTGTATCTGAGGAATGCTTGATCACTATTATTTATCAAGGGTCTTCCTATGGAGTACTGCATATGTTCCTTGCTTTATCCGTCGTCACGGGCAGCGTGCATTGTTCCTTGAGATGAGCTAGGAGATGAGATGCAGTCAACTTGCTGTCCACTCTTGAGCCAACTCGTCAGTAAATTTGAGCAACGGCTCTATTTTCGACAAGAAAGGCGAGTGGTCTGCGTCCTCAAGATCCAGCTCACGCCAGGATTTTCCAGTTTCCAACACCATCTTCTTCTGCCACTCCACAGGTATCGTAAAGTCCGAATGGCAAAAGACATACGCACGATATCCGTCGAAAGCCTCATCCGACCATGCTTGTGACTGGATAGGAGTCCCATATACAGTTATCGCATGTGGCTTCAGCTCCTTAACGGCTGTTTCGACCAGCGAGCTGTCCGTGTCTTTGTTATAAAAGATGGCCGCAGGATCTTCGGTGAGTTCAAGCTGTGTCCCGTCTTTCTACATCGCCGCACAAAGATGTCAGCGGAGATGAAATCTCATGGCTAGTGAGGAGTCTTGTTCTTACGCTCAACCCGCACCATGTCGCCGGCTTTCCACCCGGTAGCATTTCTAACATTATTTTGCCTTCGTAACCAATGAAGGCACATACGAAGATAAGACCAATGACGCCTCCTCGTAACCCGGCAGCACTGCGCTCAGTCTTGCTGAGGCCCTTGGCTGCTGCTCCACCAGGAACGCCTCCGTACGAATGTACCACCAAAATGACATCTTTGCCTTGATCAAGTTCGGGAAGGAGAATGTTTTGGCGGATGAACTCAGCCTCGGATTTTTGGGTATGCTCATGCGGTTTGTCCGACCCAACGGAGGGAAGTGGCTTGCTGTGGTGGGATAGCCTGTTTCGTGAAGTCGTTGGATGAAAGGCTGGAAATGCATTGGCGAGTGCCAAGCGCCGTGGATGAGAGCGATTGTAGGTTTTTCCATTATATCAGTATCACAGGAAGATGATGTATCTGGATAAGACATCTGCGGAAAGCATTGCGATTCATGGTTTACTTATACTTGTTTGACTACGTAGGGCGGGCCGACTGACTTCAAGGTAAGGACCCCGAACCCTCCTTACCTTGCAGTCAGTCGACCCGCCCTGCGGAGTCAAACTGCCGAGTATGGGGTCTGTCGGCCCGCCTTGCGGAGTCAGAGTGCCGAGTGGTTGCCTTATACCCGGCCTTCAGCCATTGAACTGCTTGAAGTAGCGGTATGCCAAGGGTTTGATGAGAAGAGAAAGACCCGAGAAAGTGTATTCACTTTGCCTCGAAGTTCTACTTGCAGGGTTTCCTGAGTCGGAGTTGTATGGATTTGGTGGCAGCTTGCGACTCCCCCTCCATCTCTGCTCTACGATTAAGAGCGAAGATAATAGAGGGGAGATGGTGAATGAGATAGGCTTAGTAAAAGGGTTTTCCTCACGAGATAATAAAGGCGATAGTATTGATATACTATTCATATATATGACAATGGCAATGGTGATAAAAATAGCAACATTATTCTATAGCTATGAAGAATAAGATGTTAAAGCGATAGGCACCTTGATGGGCATCCTGATAAGCACTATGACCGGGCGTTCTCACATCCGGTCATAGTGGTAAGAGTCATAAAGATGTAATTATGCAAGGCAAAGCCCCTCAGGGCCCTGCTAATGTATCGAGATAAAAGTATGTGCTATTGGATTGGAGAATTCGGGGTTGGGATTGAATCGTTTGAATGGAATTGGGTGGGATTAAGGTGTGCACCGTTGGTTATGATGCTAAACATTATGGACAGCTAGCCACACGATACACTCACATGCTGCACAAAAAGAGTTGGACAAAACTAAGAAATTTAATTCAATGACTAACTAATACCAGGGTAGTAGACAAAGCCATATACTATTGAAAAAAAGGATAAAAACAAGGAAACGGTAAAAACAGACGACCTAAATGAGGGAATGTAAAGCACGTACCCTGGAAGGATGAACGGCCAAATCAAGACATAGGAAAAGACAAAGAAAAATGAGAACAGCTAAGACATTATTTTCAAACCCAACAGCAATTATAACAAGTTCAATTGTGCCCACGCTGAATCGTCTGAGTACGCTTCAGCTTGCCAATTCCATCCGTAGAAGACTGAACGAATCCAATCTCAATAAGGTAGCGCATGCTCATCATGACAGCCATGTGCCACTTTTCATGGTCTGTACCCTCAACAGCAATATCCTCAGCAGACCGAGGCGCCCCCAGGTTGCCAAGGAAGTATTGAACTGGCCACAGCTGGTGCCTGTCGCCCACTTCGTTCATCGACTCCAACGCGCGGTGAGCCCATTCATCCCAAGGTAGAGGCTCGCATGGGACTTCTAGCTCGTTATTGACAAGCTCCCAGAACACTGGCGCCGGCATACCGCCCGAGACACTCACGAACGGCGAGATACCATTGACAAAGAGCTGGTTGAGAACTGTCGAGGCAACGGTTGTGACATCAGCCACGTAGACCCAGTTCTCCAACGGCTCTTCTGGGTAGGCTTGAATAGAAGCAGCGGTAGCGACGACACGCCAGATCAGATCGTCGACGTTGGCCACGCCGTTATCGGCAGATCCGATGACACAGCCAGGCTTGACTGTTGAAATGCGGTTCTGACCGGCAGGAAGCTTGTTGACAATGTCCTGGATAACGCCCTCAGATACAAACTTGGTCTGGATATAACCAGTAGTGTTGCCAAGGTACTGAGCGAGGGCGGTGCGATCCTTAGTAGGATCAGACTTGATACCACCAGACACAAAGACGAACTTGGGGTGAGTGGGAGAAGTGACAGTGGCTTTGAGCAAGTCAATGGTTGAGTCAACGTTGGCTGCACGCAGCTTGTCGTAGTCGGCGTTCCAGTTGACGAGAGCGCCGTTGTGGACAATGGCATCAACGCTGTTTGCCAAGCGAACACATTGTGCGTTATTGAGACCTATGCGCGCCTTGCTCAAGTCACCGGTCCAGACTTCAATCTTCTTTGCGTCGGATTCACGCCACCAGCCAGCGATGCGTGCTGTCTCCTGGATACGCTCCAAGCCGTGTTCGGCAGATTTGGATCGTACAAGAGTGATAATGGAGCCGATAGCATTGTTACGGAGCAGCTGCTTGAGAATTTCTGTACCGAGGTAACCAGTGGCACCAGTAAGGAAGACAGTTGCTTGGTCAGGCAGCTGTGTCGTGGGGTGGGTGAGGAGATCCTGTGGTCGTGAAGCCCAAGTCGAACTTGAGATAGATGCAATTTTGTCGTTAAGGTTAATTCCCAAGCCCTGCTCAACAGGAGACTCGCTGAGCTCGTTGTCGATAAACCTCGCCATGTTGCTGATTGTCGTGTGCTTGCTGTTAATAAGGGACAGGCCTAAAGAAACACGATATTCGTTCAGGATAGTCTTCGAGATCGTAACAATGCGAATAGAATCGCCACCAAGGCTATAGAAATTATCGTCTACGCTGATAGTCTCAGCGGGGAGGTTGAGGGTCATAGCCCACTGAGCACGGATCCACAGTTCTGTCTCAGTTGAGCAGTCACGGAAGGGCAGGCGTTGGCTAGCAAGATAGATCGAGAGGTCCTCTTCGGAGTAGTTGGCAATTGAGGCAAGAAGAATCTTTCTATCAAGTTTGCCAGCACTGTTGTGAGGCATGCGATCGATGGGGATGAAGTATTTCGGAACCATATGGCTAGGCAAGGCAGATGCTAGGTTAATAACGAGGTCCGAGAGCAATTCACGTAACTCGTCAGTGAGCTCTGTAAGGCGGACTTCCTTTGAGGCACTGTCTGTTTCTTGCTCGGTGCTGAAGGAGATGAAAGTAAGGAGTGACTCGCTGCCGCTACCTCGGGCAATGTCCACGACGGCGTGCGAGATGGTTGGTGTGGCTGTCTTAATCTGGTGTTCGATTTCACCGAGCTCGATACGCTGACCACGGATTTTGACCTGGGTGTCCTTGCGGCTGACATATTCGAGTGAACCGTCAGAGGCATAGCGAACCAAGTCACCAGTCTTGTAGAATCGGCGCTCGCCAACGTTGACGTTAGATGGTAGCCACTCAACATGCTCAATAAACGCACTTCGAGATTTCTCCTCATCATTAATGTAGCCACGTGCCAAAGAAGCACCCTGTAGTAGAAGTTCACCGACGCAACCAATAGGCATAAGACAATCGTGGTCGTCAGGATCAACAACCCAAATATCGTGAGCCATGCCGCGGCCAATATTGAGAATTGAGTCGTTGTGCGACGTGTAAACGCGTTGGGTACTGACGACACAACCTTCAGCAGGACCGTAGGCGTTGTGGAGTTCGACATATCCGAGCCAAGTGTCGATATTCTCCTTGGTAGGTGCTTCGCCACCAAGGATAAGCCCCTTCAGTCCAGGGACCTGCTCTGGTGACAGGGTTTTGACGAATGTGGGCGTCAGCAGAGCAAGGTTTACACGCGCTTCCCGAACGAATGAGGCGGTGTTGTGCATACGCTCATGCTCAGTGGGCACGCAAACCGTGGCACCAAAGATGAGCGCAGTGAAGATTTCAACGATGGAGGCATCAAAGACGTAGTTGGCGAATTGGAACCATCTTGTATCATCATTGATGCCAAAGGCTTCACGTTCGTTGAGCAGAGATGTACAAATACCCTTGTGGTCAATGATAACACCCTTAGGCCTGCCCGTTGAGCCGGAGGTGAACAGGACATAAGCAGCGTTGTTAGAAATTGGCTTCATAGTGCGCTGCTCCATAACATCAAGGCCGCAGATGCGAGTGATCAAGGATGGCGAAAGCTCAATCGTGTTTCGAACCATGCCCTGGCATTCGGGTGCCGTCGTTGGCGACACCACCATGAATTGAGCACCGACTTCGTCAATCAGGGTCTGGCGGCGTCTGACTGGATTGGCTGGGTCAAGTGGAATGAAAACACCGCCTGCCTTCAGGATACCAATCATAGCAACGATAGTCCACATGGACTTCTCGAAGCAGAACGGCACAACAGTCTCCGGCTGCACACCGAGTCGGTTCAGGTAAATAGCGAATTGAGTGGTCAAATGCTCAAGCTCGCTGTAGGTCATGCTGCCCTCAGTACTATAAATAGCTTCGTGGTTGGGCCTGCGGGCGACTTGTTGCGAGATGAGGTCGTGAAGAGTGGTTTCAGCAGGTCCGTAGATCTTGTCGTTCCACTCCAGTTGCTTCTGGAGATCCCATGAGCTGGCGACTTGCACGTCTGCGATTGAGGTTTCATCCTGAGCAAGCAGCTGCTGAATAACATGACCTAAATGCTCAGAAATAGCAGTAGACTGGAACTCAGTCACGACGTTGGAGTTGTATATCAGCAGTAAATCGATCAGGTCATCCAGAATCATAATCTGCAGCACTAGCGGGTAGTTCAAGTAATTCTGCATGGCATCTTCGGCAGAGTCCTCCGATTCAGCAGGGAGCAGAATTACATCGGTACTAGTTGTGGCACCTCCGTCAGCTGTTTGAGCAGGTTGGATAACCAGCAAGCTGGAGAAGTCACAAGCCTGCTTAGCTTCAGGACTAAGAGAAGATATGTGCTGGAGACCGAATTGCTCAAAAGCAATCATCTCCGAAGCCTGGATCTGAACGTCCTGAAGGAATCTCGATATAGGCTGGTCTCGGTCAAGACGGACTCGGACTGGGATAGTCGCGAGCATAGGACCAGGCATAGAATCCAGACCAGGAACAGGGGCGTGACGGCCTGAAACAGTGGTACCGAAGCAGACATCATCAACACCGCAGTATTTAGCGAGAACGATTGACCAAGCAGCTCGGATTATTGTAGCCTTGGTGATGGAAGTGTTGGTCGAACGAGGGAAGTGAATAGACTTCCTCAGCAGCCGAGCCACCTTGGACTTGCTGTTCACCGAGGCCAATTCCCGGTCAGCCGGTGGGAACGAAGCGCGTTTGGCATCGTAAAGTTGCTGTTTCCAGTAATCAGAAGCAGCGCTATGGTCGATGTTCGTTGTATACTTGACGAAGCGAGCATACGGCTGCAGAGGGGGAAGCTGGGTTCCGAGGTAAGCAGCGTAGAAGGTGCTCATAATGAGCGGGTGAGTCCAGCCATCATAGACAGCGTGGTGAACGTGCCAGGCGAAGTAGGTGCTGCCACCATCTTCAATCAGAGCATAGCGGCAGAGGCGAGAGCCGTATCCCATATCAAATGACTGGATTGCTTTCTGCATGTACGATTGGAGGGAAACACCGTCCGTCACCTCCCACAGAGGTTCAGGCTCACTCTTGATGATGGTTTGAATGGAGACGAAGCCAATGAGAACAATTGAAGTTCGAAGGTTGTGGCAGATATCGACGGTTCTGTTCCAGGCAGCCTTGAAGCGATCAATGTCGACGTGATCAGGAAGACGGTAGACGTATCTCGCTGTGTATGAACCGGGTTGCTTGACCGACAAGGTCATAAGACCCTCTTGCAACTTAGTGCATGGGTAGGCATCCTCGATAGACTGACTGGCATTGAGTTTGCATTGTTGCTCAATCTCATGAGAAATAGTATTAAGATCACTAGCCTTGATCATGTTGAAGGGCTGAGCATCGAAGGTATCCTTAACTCCACCGAGGCAGGCTGAGGCTGCAACTGATGACAGTCGTGGATCAATGAAAATCGCCACGACAGTGAGTAAAATACCGTGCTCTTGGGCAAGGGTAACGAGGTGGATAACGGAAATGGAATCGCCTCCAATTTGCAGGAAGCTGTCGTTCTTGCCAATTTCGTCAGGCGAGATCTTGAGGATCTGGGCCCAGAGGTCACGCAGCTTAAATTCTATCTCAGTTGTTGGCTCAACCTTATCAGCCTTGCCAAGGGTAAAGAGTGCGAGCTCTTCGGAAGAGAGGGAACTTGCAAGAGTCCGCAACCTCTTCCTATCAAGCTTCATAGAAGTGATGAATGGCATGGTTCGAAGAGGAAGAACAAGGCTAGGCAACATGAAGCCAGGGAGAACAGCCTTTAAGTTGTCCATGAGAGGCACGATGGCAGTGCGAAGGACATCGCTCGGTTCAATAAGGCTATTCGTGAAGCTAGCGGTACTACCGTTGTCGTACATACCGAAGAAAGAAATGAAGGCAACAAGGGCCTGTCCAGATTCTCTGTTAATGATGTCAACGGCTGCGTGCTTGATATCAGGCAAATATCGCTTGATGTGGTATTCAATCTCTCCAAGCTCGATACGCTGACCGCGGAGCTTGACTTGAGTGTCCTTCCGGCCGACGTATTCCAAAGAACCATCAGCACAATACTTGACCAGGTCACCAGTCAAATAGAAGTGTTGAGGACCAGCAACGAGCTCAGGAGAGAGGGCAGCGATGCTGGTAACGAAAGAGGCCTTGGTTCGTATAGAGTCGTTGATGTATCCACGGGCGAGAACATGGCCCTGAATAATAAGTTCACCAATACAGCCAATTGGAGTAAGTTGATGATGGTTATCAGGCTCGACGACCCAGCAAGAGCTGTTGAAGCCCTTTCCGATAATTCGGGGGGATTCTTTGCTAGATACGAAAGGATGCCACGTAGCGTAGTTACAAGCTTCAGCAGGGCCATATCCATTGATGAGCTTCACGCGGCCACACCATGTCTCGAGCGTATCCTTGCCAGCAGGCTCACCGCCAAGGACTAAAGTCTTCAAAGTTGGGACTTGATCAGGCGTAAATGTGCGAACAAAGGAAGGGGTTAACATAGCAGTGTGCCAGCCGTACGCATAAAGCCTGGAGCGTCTTGAAGACGTTCAGTCTCGTCTGGAATACAGACAGTGCCACTGAAAGTCAGGGTAGCATGGATTTCACCCAAGCTGCCGTCAAAAATGTAGTTAGAAAATTGGAACACTCTTGAAGCTGTATTTAGCTTATAGGCTCGGCCATAACCGATTGTGCTAGTGGTAAGAGCAGAGTGCTCCATAACTACACCTTTCGGCTTGCCAGTCGATCCAGAGGTAAACAGCACATATGCTGCGTTGCTAGGAGTGGGCTTCTTAGGTTGATGCATGCTGTTGCTAGGAGCAGACAGCTTGGACATGAAGCCAGAAGATAGCTCAACAAGATGTGGAACTATACCGGCAAACGATGCAGCAGCCGATGGTGAAGCAATAATGATTTGGGCGTTGACCTCTTTGACTAGAGCCTTGCGACGGTTGATGGGGTGTGATGGATCGAGGGGAACGAACACACCACCAGCCTTGAGAATACCAACAATCGCGACAACAGCCCACATTGACTTCTCGAAGCAGTAAGGAACAATCGTCTCCGGTTTAACGCCGATCTGGCAGAGGTAGCTAGCCAGCAAGTTAGTCAGGCGGTCGAAGGCAGCATAGGTCACGCTACCCTCAGAAGAGAAGATAGCTTCATGGTCGGGAGTGCGCAAAGCGTTCTCAGAGATCAGGTCGTTTACACAGGCTTCGATAAGCTCGGGGGCTTTGTTATTCCAGCTTAGGGCCCACTGGAGGTCCCAAGGACCAGCGATAGATAGCGTACTAAGGGCGTTCTCGCTCTGGGTTAGCAGCTGCTGCACAACGTGCTCATACTGCTGAGAAATGGTTTGAAGCTGATACTCGGACAAGACACTCGGGTCGTAGATAAACATCAGGTTAACCATATCGTCATAGACATGGCACTGGACGACCAGAGGGTAGTTGAAATAGTTCTGGAACATTTCTTCAGCTTGGAGTAGCTCGGAGTCTGCAGGAACCAGTAGAGCTTTATCATCGTTGTCACCAGTCGAGCCAATGTGTTGGATGGGTTGGACGGCTAGCAGGCTAGTGAAGTCGAGGGCATCCTTGAAGTCCGGGCCAAGTTTGGAAATGTTCTGGAGACCGAATTGCTCATATTCAACCATTTCTGACGCCTGAGTCTGGATGTCCTGGAGGAATCCGGTCAATGATCGCTGGCGATCAAGGAGAACGCGAACAGGAACAGTGGAAACGACCAGACCGGGTGTAGCCTCAAGGCCAGAAACGGATGCATGGCGACCGGACATTGTCGTGCCAAAGCAGACATCATCACTATCGGAGTAGCGTGCGAGGACAATAGCCCAAGCGGCCTGGAGGATTGACGCTTTGGTAATCGATGTGTTGGCTGAGCGAGGGAAATCAATGACCTTGTTCAGAAATTGGGAAGCAGGCTTCACGGAATCGAGGGAGAGGACATCCGTGGTCGATGGGAACGCAGCCTTCCTGGCCCCAGAGAGTTGTGAGGTCCAGTAATTAACAGCAGACTTCTGATCAAGATCGAGAGTGTACTTAACGAAGCTTGAGTAAGGCTTCAAGACAGGGACCTCCGTCTCATCGTAGAAGGCATTAAGCGTGCCCAGGATCAATGGAAGACTCCAACCATCAAAGATGGTATGGTGAACACTAAAGGAGAAGTAGTTGTCACCAGTTTCCTCCTCCTGGATCAAAGCATATCGGCAGAGTCGAGAACCGTACTTCATATCGAAGTTCTGGGAAGCACGGATATAAGACTCTAAGTCATAACCAAGGGTAGAGTCCCAAGAGATATCGTTCTTCACGACAACTTGGATGTGCTTGTTATCCTTGAGGACAATTCTCGTGCGCAGATTGGTGCAAACTTGGACAGTGCGCTCCCAAGCAGTCTTGAAGCGAGCGATATCGACGTGCAGTGGTAGCTTGTAAACATGCTTGGCAACATACGAGCCAGGCTGTTTAATCGCAATCGCCATGAGGCCTTCTTGAAGGTTCGTGCATGGATAGGCATCTTCGAGATCCATATAATTGGGAAGGTTGCACTGGCTCTGGACAGTGACTGTCAATTCCCCAATGTTGATGTTAGGGAGCAGACTATACGGCTCCGCTTCAAAGCTCTTGGCAGTCAAGCCGAGCTTAGTGGAGGCTGCCATTGATGAAAGTCTAGAGTCGGCGAAGATATTAGCAACGGTCAAGCTGATGTCCTGTTTCTGAGCGGCAGTTACGAGGTGAGTAGCAGTAATGGAGTCACCACCGATTTCGAGGAAGCTATCGTTGCGACCGATACCCTCGGCATCGATCCCGAGAACGTGATCCCACAGATCACGAAGCTTCAGCTCCATCTCGGTTTCAGGCTCAACCTTTCCCCCCTTGGCAGCGGAGAAAGCAGCGATGTCCCCAACGGATAGACTATGGGCAAGGGCTAGAAGCTGCTTCCTATCAAGCTTCATTGATGTAATGAAGGGCATGCACTGAAGTGGAAGGAAAAGACTGGGGACCATATATCCGGGCAAGACAGCCTTCAAGCTCTCACGGAGGGAGTCAAGAGTTGATCGCATTGTCTCATCTTGTGTAATCAAGTTGGCTGACAGATTATCAGATGACCACTTGGTGTTGTTATCACCGGCAAATGAGATAAATGCGACAAGTGCGTCGCCAGTCTCCTTGCGAACCACATCGACTACAACATGTTTGACGGCCTTGAGACACTGGGTGATGCTGTATTCAATTTCACCCAGCTCGAGACGTTGACCACGAAGCTTAACCTGGGAGTCTTTACGTCCGAGATATTCCATCTCGCCCTCAGAGTTATATCGGACCAAGTCACCAGTCAGGTAGAACCGGCGAGGCTCATAGAGCAGAGAAGGTGGGAGGCAGTCAACGTCAGTGATGAAGGACTGATTCGTCTTCTCCATGTCATCCAGGTAGCCACGAGCCAAGGCAGGTCCCTGAATGAGAAGTTCACCAGTGCAACCGATAGGTGTAAGCTGGTTTCGGTTGTCTGGTTCAACGACCCAGCAGGCACCGTTGAAGCTTTGTCCTATTGTATGAGGCGACTCATCACTAGATTTGAATATGTGTGTAGTCGCGTAGTTGCAGGCCTCGGCTGGACCGTAGCCATTGATGAGTATTACATGGTCGCACCACATCTCAAGGGTACCCTTTGAGGCGGCCTCGCCACTAAGGACCAGGGTTCTAAGTGTTGGCACCTGGTCGGGAGTAAAGGTCCTCACAAAGGAAGGCGTCAACATAGCCGTGTTGACCTTGGCCTTGCTCATGAAAACTGGAGCATTCTGGAGGCGTTCATCATCGTTAGGGACACAAACAGTGCCACCAAATGCAAGTGGTGCAAGGATCTCGCCCAAGCTACCATCGAAGATGTAGTTGGAGAACTGGAAGACTCGCGAGGTTGAGTCAAGCTTGTACACTTTGCCGTATCCAATGGTGCTTGAGCTAAGAGCCGAGTGTTCCATAACAACACCCTTAGGCTTTCCAGTTGATCCGGAAGTAAACAGGACGTAGGCCGTATTCTTCGGACCAGGCTTGGGTAGGGACTTGTAGCGGACTGAGGTAGCAAGGTCCGACATAAAGGAGGCGGAGAGCTTGATAATATTTTTCGCCATACCAGCACAGGAAGAAGCAGCTGATGGCGACGCAATGATCACGCCAGCATCAACTTGCTTGATCAAGGCCTCTCGGCGGCTAACAGGATGAGAAGGATCAAGAGGAACGAATGCACCGCCTGCCTTGAGAATGGCAAAGATTGCCACAACCGCCCACATGGATTTCTCGAAGCAATAAGGCACAATCGTCTCTGGCTTGACACCCAGTTCGCTCAGGTGGATGGCTAGGATAGTTGTGAGACGATCAAGTTCACCATAAGTGAGACTGCCCTCCGATGAGAAAATGGCCTCATTCCCAGGTGTGGTCTTAGCATGCTTGAAAATGATATCATGTAGGCAAGTTTGCACCAACTCGGGTTCAATGCTATTCCACTGAAGGGCTTGGTTGAGATCCCAGGAACCGTCTATCCTGATATCTCCAAGTCTTTGATCACTTTGAGTAATCAACTGTTGTACAACATGGTCGAACTGATGAGTGAGTGCCTTAAGCTGGGGCTCGCTCAACACATTGGAATCATAAACGAGGACCAGGTTGACGTGGCTATCTATCAAGTGGCACTGAACGACAAGCGGGTAGCTGAAGTAGTTCTGCAGCATATCCTCTGCCTGAACATGGGGAGAAATGACAGGGAGTACAATGGCATCATTTTTGCCACTGCTGCTATCGGCACTCATATGCTGAACAGGCTGGATCGCGAGGAGACTGGTAAAGTCACAAGCATCCTTCGCGTCTGACCCCAGCCTCGAGATGTTCTGAATGCCAAACTGTTCATAAGCAACCATATCCGAGGCCTGGGTCTGGATATCCTGAAGGAAGCTAGAGAGCGATTGTTGCTTATCGAGACGAACACGGACAGGTACAGTAGCGACGACCAAGCCAGGCATAGCTTCAAGACCGGCCACATTGGCGTGACGACCAGAAACTGTAGTACCGAAACACAAATCATCATTATCCGAGTAACGCGCAAGGACGATTGCCCAGGCCGCACGAAGGATGGAAGCCTTTGTGATAGATGTGTTGGTTGACTTAGGGAACTCGATCGTCTTGTCCATAATACGGGTGTGGGAAGCACTGGACTTGTTACTAGGAACCGGGAAGCTGGCGCGCTTGGCGTTACGAAGCTGAGACTGCCAGTAGTCAGAGGCGGCTTCGTTGTTCAGCTCCATCGTGTACTTGACAAAAGCAGCGTAGGACTGCAGAGGAGGAAGTTCGAGACCATAGTATGCCGCGGACAAGCTACCCATAATTAATGGAAGCGACCATCCATCAAAGACAGTGTGATGAATGCTAAATGCAAAGTAGTTGCTGCTTCCATCTTGTATAATCGCATACTGGCATAGGCGCTGGCCATAGCCCATCTCGATCTGTTGCGTATCAAGAGCATAAGTCTTCAGTGTGGCGTTGGTGGTATCTTCCCAGGAAATGTCATTCGTCAACAAGACTTGGATAGTATTACCGTTGACGAGAATCATACGAGTGCGAAGGTTCGCGCAACTCGCAACGGTACGCTCCCAGGCAGTGCGGAAATTATCAACATCGACGTGCTCAGGAAGCTGGTAGACGTGTTTGGCGATGTAAGATCCAGGCTGTTTGATAGCAAGCGCCATGAGACCCTCTTGAAGCTTGGTGCAAGGGTAGGCGTCGTCAAACAGGTTATCTCCAGTGAGACCACACTGCTCCTTGAGGGCATCGGTGACGATTTCCTGGGTAAGGGGCCCACCAAGCAAGCTGAAAGGTTCAATGGCCGTCGAGTTGTTCCTGTCAGAAATAACAGCGGCCAAAGCAAGCTTTGAGAGCCGAGGATCATCAAAGATATCTTTCACGGCGATGGTGATACCAGCTTCGCGAGCATTGGTCACCAACTGGATGGCAGCAATGGAATCGCCACCAATCTGCAGGAAGCTATCATCGCAACCGATCTCCTCCTGAGGGATGTATAGGACGTTTGACCAGAGCTCCTGCATGCGCCTCTCCATCTCAGTTTCAGGCATACGTTTGCTGCCGTTGCGGAGCGAGTAAGCGTCAAGTTCATCCTGGCCAAGCTCACGAACAAGCTTCTTAAGCATATTCCTGTCAAGCTTGGTGGAGGTAATGAAGGGCATGAATCGGCAAGGAATGAAGATTGACGGAACCATGTAGCGAGGCAACGAGATGCTGAGCTGGCCAACCATGGTCAAAAGTTTCTTCTGGAGCTCTTCTGTCACTGGCATAAAGACATCCTCATCAGACTGAGAAATGCCGGCAGTGCGCGTTTCATCTGAGAAGCAGAAATACGAAATGAGGCTGACACTGGCGTCAGTCTGGAAAACGTCCACAGCAACCTGTCGAACACCGTCAAGACCGCTGCGGATATGGTGTTCAACTTCGCCAAGTTCCACACGGAGACCGCGGATCTTGACTTGTGTATCCTTGCGGCTGGAGAACTCAATAGTGCCATCAGGGTTGTATGAACACAAGTCACCGGACTTGTAGAAGCGAGTCCACTGAGGTTGATTGCGACGAGGTGACCAAGGAGGCAGACTGACAACAGTAGAAGCCTCCGTTCGGAGTGGGTCGGCAAGGTACTCGCGCAGAATGGTCGGCCTTGGATAACGACCTCACCAAGTGTGCCGGTAGGGGCAAGCTTCTGAGGATCTTCAGGATCCACGATTCAACAAAAGCCTCCAACAGGGCGACCGACAGTCAAAGGTGATTCATTTGCTGATTGCCATTCATGGAGGGTACTGAACACACAGGTTTCAGCAGGTCCCCAGCCGTTAATAAGACGGACTTTGCCGAACCAAGTTGTCAACACATCGCGAGGAACAGCTTCACCTGCGAGAAGCAAGAGCTCAAGACTTGGCACATCAGCTGGGCTAAGGGTCCGCACGAAGGATGGCGTAAGGAAGGCCCAGTTGATGTCCCTTTCGGCAATAAACTCCTTCAGACCGTTCATTCTAGTGTGCTCAGAAGGAACACAAATACAAGCACCAGAGATTAACGGGGCGATGATTTGGTCGAACACAAACGCAGCAAATTGAAGGATCCTAACGTCTGAGTTAAGTCCAAGTCTCTTGCAAATAGCAGTCTGGCTAGTAGCAACAGCACCATGCTCCATAACAAGACCCTTAGGAGTGCCGGTACTACCAGAAGTAAAGAGCACATAAACTGCGTTACGGGGCGACATCTCAACCTTAGGTCCATAGGTGCTGGGGCTGTGAGCGATTAGTTGACCCAATGAGAGACAGACTTCAACCACATTCTCAACGAGACCTTTGCAGAGCTTGACATTAGCTGAAGATGCGAGAGCCAGCTTGGAACGAGTCTGTGAAACAACTTGTCTTAGACGTTGCCTTGGGTGAGATGGGTCGAGAGGGACCCAGACGGCACCCGCCTTATTGATTGCCAGGATTGAGACGAAGAACCAGAGCGACTTTTCGAAGCACACGTGGACGAGATCCTCAACCTTTACACCGTAGTCGTCAACAAGATGGTGGGAAAGGAGGTTGGCGGCAGAGTCGAGCTGGCCGTAGGTCAGGTCGCCGTCCCAAGCGCAGATTGCTGGTGCATCGGGTGTCTCCTTGGTACGAAGCTCAATAAGTTCATGGATGCAAGCATTCACAATCTCTGGATTCTCTTGATTCCAATGAATAGCGTGCTGAAGATCCCACTCGCTGGAAACGGACAGATCGCTGAGTAAGAGATCCTCGCGAGTAAAGAGTTGAGTCGCTACATTGTCAAATTGGTGGCACAGAGCTTGCATTGACGTCTCAGAGAGTACTGTGGAATCGTAGGTCAGAACCAACTCAATTGAGTCACCAAGAAGGTGACCCTGAATAACTAGAGGATAACTGAAATAGCCTTGCATCAATTCCTCAGCAGAGCTGCCCTCAAGATCGGAAGGTAGGAGAAGAGCTCCAGATGAAGATTCAATACTGGCTGAAGCAGAGCTACCGCGAGAATCCAAGTGTTGACGGGGTTGGACGACTAGCAAGCTGGTGAAGTCACAGGCTTACTTGAAATCGGGACCAATCTTGGAAATATTTTGCAAACCAAACTGTTCATGAGGAACCATCTCGTGGGCCTGGTTCTGGATGGACTGCAAGTACTGAGAAACAGTCTGGTTCTGATCAAGGCGAACACGCACAGGAACAGTAGCGACGACTGGACCAGGCATATCCATTAGGCCAGAAACTGGTGCTTGGCGACCAGAAATTGTAGTGCCGAAGCACACATCGTCTGTATCGCAGTAACGAGCAAGCACAATCGCCCAAGTAGCGCGCATAACAGTAGCCTTGGTGATGGCAGGATTGGTGGAGGCTGTGACTTGAATAGTCTTGGTCATTACGCGAGTAATGCTCTCAGACTTGGAAAATTTGGCGACGGGAGGATAAGACGCTCGCTTAGCGTTCTAAAGTTGCTAAGTCCAGTAGTTGACAGTAGTAGCATAGGTCCTCATATCCATAGTGTACTGGATAAAGGCAGAGTATGGTTTTAAAGTCGGCAGTTCTAAGTTGTGGTAAGCACACTGCAGGGTGGTCATGATAAGCTTGACAGTCCAACCGTCGTGAACGGCGTGGTGGACAGTCCAGACAAAATAGTTGGCATTGCCGGCATTAATGAGGGCATACTGAGAGAGGCAGAACCATAAGTCATCTCAGTATCCTGGGCATCCTGGATAGCAGCACGGGCATCCTAGATAGCAGCACGGGCATCCATACTCTTTTGGGACTGCCAGTCGACTTCCTCATCCACAACAAGCTGAATGCACTGGTCGTTAAGCATCACGATTCTTGTACGTAGAGCAGCGCAAAGCAGTGCAGTTTGTTCCCAAGCCGCCTTAAATCGAGCGATGTCAATGTACTCAGAAAGGCGATAGACGTAGTTGGCAACATACGAGCCCGGCTGCTTCACAGATAGCGCAATGAGTCCCGCCTGAAGCATAGTCGTCGGAAAGGCATCTTCAATCACAGCATTGACTGAAAGATTGCAGAGATGTCGAACTTCATCGCCAAGAGCCAGCTTGCGAACAGGTTCATCAAGCATGCAGAATGGAGTGATATCAGCTTCAAGAGCCGGTGCTGATTCACCAGTCTCTCGAGCCTTGGCTGCGACAGCCGAAAGGCGTGGGTCGTCAAAGATTTCTTTGACAGCAAGCAGGATACCAGATTCGCGGGCGGCGCTGACCATATGAATAGCAGTAATGGAGTCGCCTCCGAGACCCAGGAAGCTATCGTCACGACCAATTGACTCAATAGGGATGCTGAGTTTCTCAGACCAAAGCCTCTGAAGGAATATCTCCATTATCGTCTCCGGTGCGCGCTTCCTTCCACCAAGCAAAGAATACTGAGCCATCTGAGTATTATCGAGGTTGTTCGTAAGCTTCTTCAGCTCATTCCTATCAAGTTTAGTGGAAGTAATAAAAGGCATGTAGCGGCACGGGATGAACATGGTCGGGATCATGTAGCGAGGCAGGGAAATGCTAAGCTGTCCAACCACAGCTGCCAGACATGACTGCAATTCCTCGTCCAGTGGCAGGAAGGGTCCTTCTGAGGCATCGTGATTGATACCAGCAGTCCTGGTCTCATCGCTAAAACAGAAATAGGCAACGAGGCTCGAACCATTTTCGCCCTTGAACACGTCAACGGCAACCTGTCGGGCACCAGTAAGGGCCTGTTGAATGTGATGTTGAACTTCACCGAGCTCAACGCGCAGACCACGGATCTTAATCTGGGTGTCTTTGCGCGTTGAAAATTCGATCGTTCCATCCAGGTTATAATAACACAGATCGCCGGACTTATACAGCTTATTCCAGTATTTCGAGTCAGGTCGAGGAGCCCATTTAGGTAGCGAGAACACGGTAGAAGCCTTGGTGCGTTCAGGGTCCGCGAGATATTCACGTAAGAGAGTCGGGCCTTGAATGACGACCTCACCAAGCGTTCCGATTGGAGCGAGGCGTTGAGGGTCTTCGGGATCAACGATCCAACAGAATCCACCCACTGGCTTACCGATCGTGAGAGGAGATTCTACAGACTGCCACTCGTGGAGGGTACTGAACACACAAGTCTCAGCAGGGCCCCAACCATTGACTAAGCGAACCTGACCGAACCACGTAGTCAGAACGTCCCTAGGAACAGCTTCACCGGCAAGTAATAGAAACTCTAGGCCAGGGACCTCAGCCGGTTTAAGCGTTCGTACGAATGAAGGAGTCAGGAAAGCCCAGTTGACGTTCATATCGCAGATAAATTGGGTCAGGCCATTCATCCTAGTATGCTCAGAAGGAATATATAAACAGGCGCCTGTGATTAGAGGGGCTATTATTTCACCGATCGAGAGATCGAACACAAAGGCGGCGAATTGCAGCATTCGCACATCGGGCGTGAGGCGGAGCCGCTTGACGATGGCAGTTTGACTCGTGCAAACAGATCCATGTTGCATAACCAAACCCTTTGGCGTGCCAGTACTGCCGGATGTGAACAGAACATAGACAACGTTGTCTGAGGACACAGTAGTAACCGGGCCCTTCTGGCCATGCGCCTCAACCTTGGACAGCGAACTGTTAAGCTCGGGAGTCACTACAACCACAGACTCAACCAAGCTAGCACACAGCTCGGCATTGGCTGGAGAAGTCAAGGACAGCGTAGCACGGGTTTGGGACACGACCTGTCGCAAACGTTGCTCAGGATGCGAGGGATCAAGAGTCACCCAAGCTGCACCTGACTTGCTAATAGCCAAAATTGAGACAAAGAACCAAGCGGATTTCTCGAAGCAGACATGGATCAAATCATCCACCTTGACCTCATATGTGGCTATTAGGTAATGAGCAAGGCGGTTAGCAGCGCGGTTAAGCTCAGCGTAAGTGAACTCAGCGTCCCAAGCACGAATGGCCATGGAATTGGGACGAATATTGGCCTGCTCTTCAATGAGCTGATGCACACAAGAGTTAATGATCTTAGGGATCTCGGTATTGAAGTTGAGGGACTGTGCAACGTCCCATTCGGAGGCAACCGAGAGCGTTCCAAGGTTCAACTCAGGCTCAGAGACGAGCTTTTGAACAACGTGCTTGAATTGTTGAGACAGCGCTTGAAGCTGCTGTTCAGGAAGAGCCAAGGTGCTGTAGATCAGTACAAGATTAATGAACTCCTCATGCAAATGAGCTTGGATGACAAGAGGGTAACTAAAGTAACCCTGCATCACCTCTTCCTTAGTCTCAGCAGTGGCTTCAGAAGCAGCGATAAGAGCTTCTTCGTTGTTATCACTGTAGATCAGGTTCTGCAATGGCTGAATAACAAGCAAGCTGGTAAAGTCACAGGCATCTTTGGCATCGGCACTAAGCTTGCCAATATTCTGGAGACCAAACTGCTCGTACGCAACCATTTCAGTGGCCTGGCCCTGGATATCCTGAAGGAAGTTGTCTACAGACTTCTGGCGATCCAAATGGACTCGAATCGGTACAGTAGCGATTACTGGACCGGGCATTTCCATTAAACCAGGAACTGGAGCTTGGCGACCTGAAATAGTTGTGCCAAAGCAGACATCATCGGTATCACAGTAGCGTGCCAGGACCACAGCCCAAGCGGCGCGTAAGATAGTGACCTTTGTGACACTAACGTTACCCTGGGGAAGATCGATTCTGGTCTCGACAAAGCGAGTGGTATCGCTCTTCTCGGACACATCGATCGAGACTGTTGAGGGGAAGGTGGCTTTCTTTACGTCATGAAGCTCCCTCAACCAGTACTCAGAAGCATTGTTATAGTCGATATCCATAGTATACTGAATGAACCTGGCATAGTTCTCAATCCTAGGAAGCTCGAGTCCTCGATAAGCACTGTGAAGGGTACCGAGGATGATGGGCGTGGTCCATCCATCGAAGACGGCGTGATGGATGCTCCACACGAATTGCACATCTTGGTCCTTTTCTTCGATAAGTGCGTAGCGGCACAAACGAGATCCGTAGCTCATTCCAGTGTGCTGAGTATGTTGCAGATAGGACATCAGTGCAATACCTTCAGTATTTTCCCAAGCGATGTCGTTCTTGACGATGGTCTGGATTGAGATACCACCAACACTGATGATGCGGGTACGCATGTTAGCATAGAGTTCCACAGTTCTCTCCCAGGCAGCCTTGAATCGGGCCACATCAACATGCGCTGGTAGGCGATAGTGGTACTTGGCAATGTAAGAACCGGGTTGCTTAACAGCCAATGCCATAAGACCTTCTTGGAGTTTAGAACAAGGATATGCATCCTCAATCTCCGTGTTACCCGAGAGCTCAAGTTCGGAGCAGTTGAAAACCAAGTCCTGGTGGGCCTGATCAATCAAAGCAAACGGTGCAATCCTGCTGGTCTCTTCAGCTTCATCTTCGGCATCTGTGGCCTTGGAAGCGACCGCAAGCAGTCGAGGATCATCGAAAACATCGTTAACGGTCAGCACAATTCCGTGGCCACGGGCAGTAGCAACAAGGCGGATAGCAGCGATAGAATCACCACCAATCCTCAGAAAGCTATCATCGCGGCCTATGGAAGCAGCTGGCATGTTCAAAATTGTAGCCCATAGTGCTTGCAGACGGTGTTCGATTTCAGTCTCAGGTGCTCGCTTATCACCGCCAGTGAGGGAGTATTGCTCAACCTCTTCATGTACCAGCGAGGCAGTCAGATTCAGAAGCAGCTTCCCGTCAAGCTTGCCAGAGGTAACAAGCGGCATAACCTGGCAAGGAATGAAGAAGGTTGGCACCATATAACCAGGTAAGACAACACTTAAGCGACCAAGTAGGCTGTTGATATTATCCTTCAATTCGTTGCTGAAAGGTAAGATAATATCCCTGTTAGTCATACCACTGCTCATGCTGGCTGGAAGGGTATTGTTGTTAAAGCAAATGAACGCGACCAAGTTAGCACCGGCGTCCGTCTTAAACACATCAACCGCAACTTGTTCAACTTTATCAAGGTTCTGACGAATATGGTGCTCAACTTCACCTAATTCCACACGGAGGCCGCGGATCTTGACTTGCGTGTCCTTACGGCTATAGTACTGGATGGTTCCGTCAGTATTGTACATCGCCAAGTCACCAGTCTTATAGAATCGATTCCAGTGGCGCAAATCACGCTTGGGCGCCCATTTAGGTAGTGAGGTGACAGTTGACGAGGCTGTCTTCTGAGGATCTGCCAGATATTCACGGAGGAGATTAGGGCCCTGGATAACGACTTCACCGAGAGTTCCGGTGGGCGCTAGCTTTTGAGGATCTTCAGGGTCAACAATCCAGCAGTAGCCACCAACGGGCTGCCCGATCGTTAACTGCGACTCCTCAATAGAAGTCCACTCGTGAAGAGCTCCGAAGACACAAGTCTCTGTGGGGCCCCAGCCATTAAGCAGGCGAAGCTTGCCAAACCACAACTCGAACACGTCGCGATTGACAGCTTCGCCGATGAGAATAAGAAGTTCAAGACAAGGGACCTCCTCAGGTCTAATAGTCCGAGCAAAGGAAGGAGTCAGCATTGTCCAGTTGACGTTCGTCTCCCGAATATAGGTAGGCAGAGAGCTCATCTGAGTTTCCCAAGACGGGATACAGACACAAGCACCGGAAACTAAAGGAGCGATGATTTCACCAATGCAGGCATCAAAGACGAACGAAGCAAATTGCAACATCCGTACACCCGGAGCGTAGCCCAGTCTCCTACTAATAGCGGTCTGACTGCTGCAAAGAGCGCCATGCTCCATAACAACACCCTTAGGAACGCCAGTTGATCCAGAGGTGAATAGGATATAGGCAACATCCTGCGGAGAAACAGATACAACCGGCTTGCCCTCATTGAACTCCTTATCTGCTGCAAGCTTGGTATCTAGCTCTGGCGTAACTTCGAGGACATTCGCAACCAGGTTAGCACACTTGGCAGCATTGAAAGGCGAGGACAGCGCCAAGGTAGCTCCCGTCTGACAAACAACTTTTTGATGGCGTTCAGCTGGGTGTGATGGGTCGAGAGGAGTCCAAGCTGCGCCTGCCTTGTTGATAGCCAGGATAGCCACCACATACCAGGCAGATTTATCGAAGCACACATGGATTAATTCGCCAACCTTGACATCCATAGATTTAACCAGATAGCTAGCCAATCTATTTGCAGCATGGTCCAGTTCAGCATAAGTGAATTTGGCATCCCAGGCACAAATAGCGGGTGTGTTGGGAGTTTTCCTCATTTGTTGCTCAACGAGGTTGTGGATGCACTCTTCAACCACAGCGGGCTCGTCATGGTTAGAGGCACGAGAAAACTCATGGTCCCATTCGCTTGCCATCGAAACAGTGGCTAAAGAGCTGTTATCTTGGTTGAGCAGCTGGGAAACCACGTGCTCGAATTGGTGGGATAGGCCTTGAAGCTGGTGCTCAGCAATTACATCGCCATCGTAGATAAGAACAAGATCAACATGGCTGTCATGGAGGTGTCATTGCATAACTAGAGGGTAGTTAAAGTAATTCTCCAGCATTTCATCGGCCCGGATGTCTTCGGTTGTCGTAGCAGTGATGAGAGCCTCCTCTTCCTGGCTACCTGTTGACGTGATATGTTGAATAGGCTGAACAACCAACAAGCTAGTGAAGTCACAGGCTTCCTTAATTTGTGTGTCAATTTTGGAGATATTCTGCAGACCGAATTGTTCGTAAACAACCATTTCAGAAGCCTGGGTCTGAATGTTCTCGAGGAAGCTGGTGAGAGACTGTTGGCGATCCAGCTTGACACGAACAGGCACAGTAGCAACCACAAGACCAGGCATACGCTCCAGGCCAGGGACTGGGGCGTGGCGGCCTGAAACAGTAGTTCCGAAGCAGACATCATCAGTATCATTATATCGTGCTAAGACGATGGCCCAGGCGGCTCGAAGAACCGATGCCTTGGTGATCGAAGTACTGGTCAACCGCTGGAACCGGATGGTCTTGTGCATGACGCGAGTTGACTTCTCGGAATTCTTAGCCTTAACGATCTCACTTCCAGAAGGGAAGGTAGCGCGCTTCGCGCCTTGGAGCTGTGTCGTCCAGTACTCGCTAGTAGCGCTGTGGTCCATATCCATTACATACTTGACGAAGCCAGCATAGGGTAGGATTGAAGGAATATTTGCGCCATGGTAGACAGCATGCAAAGTACCGAGAGTTAACGGCAAAGTCCAGCCATCGAAAATGGTGTGATGGATGTTCCACACGAAATACTTCTCTCCATCCTGCTCAATAATGCCATATCGGCTGAGTGGTGAGCCGTAGCCCATTTCCGAGTTCTCAGCAGACATGACGAAGGACCGCAAATCGGAAGACGATCGCCATTTAACTGGTTCTTTGATAATGGCCTGAACAGCAACGCCATCAACGAGGACGAATCTGGTTCGCAGCGTGGCACAGATATTGACGGTTTGCTCCCAAGCTAACTTGAAGCGCGCGATATCAATGGCAGAAGCAAGGCGGTACACGTGCTTAGCAACGTACGATCCAGGCTGCTTCACAGCCAAGGTCATTAGACCCTCCTGAAGTCTAGTGCATGGGTAAGCATCCTCGATGTTTATAGTCTCGGACAATCCGCACTGAACGCGAATTTCAGCAATGACAGCATCCGTAGTGTTTCTCGGGAGGATACTAAACGGCTTAGTCTCGTAGATAGGCATAATCTCCCCGATATTAGCGGTCTCAGCCATTTGGGACAGACGAGGATCATGGAAGATGGTAGCCACGGTTAGACCAATGTTGTTCTGCTGAGCCAGTGATACAAGCTGGATTGCACTGATAGAATCACCACCAATCCGGAGGAAACTATCATTCTTGCCAATAGACTCTACATCAATCTTGAGGACTTGAGCCCAAAGGTCACGAAGCTTGAACTCCATAGGCGTAGTTGGCGGCTCGCTCTTACCAAGATCTGGTGCAAATCGTAAACGATCTTGAGTAGAGAGGTTCTCGGCGTGAGTATTTAGAGCATGGCGGTTAATCTTTCCGGTAACCGTCTGCTCTGGCTTACCTTCGAATACAAGGTAAGATGCAGGAATCATGTAAGAAGGTAGGATCATGCTCAAGAAGCCGTCAATCTGTGAGATCGTAGCGCGAGTCTCACCTGATACAGACTCCATCAGGCGGGCAGGAGACTGTAAACTAGAGATTCCCTCAGTATACCAGATAAAGGCCAGGAGACTATCATGGCCGTGCTCATCCTTAACAACGGTGACCATCGCGGCCATATCCGTGGGAAGGAACTCATGGATTCGGGCTTCAATTTCGCCCAATTCGACACGTTGACCGTGGAGCTTAACTTGAGTATCCTTGCGGCCCATGAAATCGAACGTACCGTCGGCGTTGCGACGAACTAAATCGCCAGTCCTGTAGACTCTCTTAACATCATCACCAGGGAGCCAGTCAACGTTTTCAATCCAATTGGCAGCGACTTCGGCGCTAACATTGAGATAACCACGAGCAAGCATAGGACCTTGGATGAGAAGCTCACCAATGCAGCCAATTGGGACAATCGTCTTGACATTGGTGGGTTCAACGACCCAGAAGGCAGAAGAAATTGGTCTACCAAGGTTGGTCGATCGGCCAGATTTGCCAACAGTCGAGTTCCAGGCACAAATAGAGGCTTCGGCTGGACCATATAGACCATGGAGCTCAACATGGTCAACCCAACGGTCAGCGCACTTCTTGCTGATAGCCTCACCACCAAGGCAGACGACCTCAAGATGAGGAACATCGGCTGGTGAGAGAAGATCCGCAACCGTAGGCGTAAGGAACACCCAGTTGGCCTTAGTTGCGTTTATCGCGCCGGCCAAGTCATTGAGACGGGCATGATCAGAGGGAATACAGAAGCATGCACCCCGCATTAATGAGACGAGACAATCCAAAACACCAACGTCAAACGTGTAGGCAGAGAATTGGAACACACGCGTACCGGGTCCAATGTTAAGGTTCGCGCCATAGGCGTTGCCTGATGAGCAGAGAGAATTATGCTGAATGACCATACCCTTTGGCTTGCCAGTGGAACCAGAAGTAAAGGGGATGACACTGGCATTGTCGGGCTGCGCCTTCGAAGTTACGATACTATTAATAGGGTCGGAGAGCTCAAAGAGAAGAGCCTCATCGACAACCAAGAAATCAATTCCAAGCTCGCGGACGGTGTTCTGGCACAACGGGCTAGCAACAGCCAGTGTTGCCTTAGTATCGTCAATAATGCCACGAAGACGGGCAGCAGGTGCCTTGGGGTCAAGTGGAACGAAAGCACCGCCAACCATCTCAATAGCAACCATTGCAACAACAGCCCATGAGGACTTGGGGAAACACAATGGGATGAGTGACTCGGGGCCGACACCAAGTTGCTGAAGCTTCCAGGTTAAGCGTGATGTAAACACACCAAGCTCTGCATAGGTAAGATCGCCATCCCAAGAATGAATTGCGATGGCATCTAGTTGGGCCCTGATACGTTCTTGAATGAGCCAATGTGTGCAGGATTCGGTGGAAGGCTTCAGTCTAGTTGACTCAAGAGCGTGCTGAACGTCCCACTCGCCAACAAGAGAAATAGCATCGAGAGTGACTTCAGATTCAGATAGAAGCTGTTGCACTACGTAATCGATGTGCTGTGACAGAGTCGACACCTGAGCCTCAGTAAGGACATCAGGGTTGAAGAACAGCCGTTGCAGAATACGGTCCTCGAAAGTGTTGGTGATAATTACAAGCGGGTAGTTGAAATAGCTCTGCATAGCGTCGTCAGTGCGGCTCTGTTCAGAGTCGCCATACACAAGGATATTGGTCTTGGAGTCATCCTCAGCGGGCGTCTGGGCAGGAGGTTGAATCACGAGCAAACTGGAGAAGTCACAGGTGTCCTTGGCATCCTGGCTCAGTTTGGCGATATTTTGGAGACCAAACTGCTCATACGGAACCATCTCATGGGCTTGGTTCTGAATATCATGAAGGAACTTAGCTTTAGATACCGAGCGGTCCAGTCGGACGCGAATAGGGACAGTCGCGATCATAGGACCAGGCATGGTCTCGAGTCCAGCAACGGGCTCATTGCGGCCCGACACTGTAGTACCGAAGCATACATCATCAGTATCGCAGTAACGAGCAAGGACAATAGCCCAAGCCGCTCGCAGAATCGAGGCTTTTGTAATGATGGTTTGTTTCCGTTGGCCAAAGGTTATGGTTGACTTAAAAACCTGTGATGATGACGGTGAGCCGGTAGGAGGCTGGCGGGGTGGGAAGATGACCCTCTTGGATCCAACCAGCTGCTCCGCCCAGAAATTGGCAGACAGGCTATTATCAAGCTCCATATTGTATTTAATGAAACCCGAGAAAGGTTGAAGAGGCGTAACCTCGCCACCATGATAGATTGTATACAGGGTAACCAGGAGAATACGAATCACCCAACCATCGTAGATCGAGTGGTGAGCGACCACACGAAGTAATTAATATCACCCTCACGGAGGAAGCCATACCAGCAGAGAGGAGATCCGTAGCCCATCAGATCTTGTTGCAATGAGGTGCAAGGATAGGCATCTTCGATCACCTGGTTCTCAGTAAGGTCGCAAATCTCGCGTATTTCACTGCTGAGAACCGTGGAACGAACTTCCTCAGTTAACAGGCTCAAAGGTGCGATAGACTTCTGCTCCTCGGTGGCCCCCTCAGCGAAGGCAGCCTTAGAAGCCACAGCGAGCAGTCGAGAGTCATCAAAGACATCCTTAACAACGAGGGAGATGCCTGCCTCGCGAGCCTTAGATACCAAGTAAATCGCAGTAATGGAGTCACCACCGATTAGCAGAAAACTGTCATCGCGACCAATAGACTCAACCGGGAGGTTGAGGATCTCAGACCAGATAGCTCTTAGACGGCTCTCCATTTCGGTCTCTGGAGTACGCTTCTTGCCATCAATAAGCGAATAGTGCACTAGTTAGTCCCTGTCCAGTGAAGAAGTCAATTCCTTTAAGATTTTCCTGTCAAGCTTCGTAGAGGTAATGAAGGGCATGAACTTGCAGGGGATAAAAAGGGTAGGGATCATATATCGCGGCAGGGTAACATTGAGCTCGCCAACCATGGCGGTGATGCTGGCGTGGACATCAGATTCAAGCGGCATGAAAATGTCGGCATTCTTGAGATCGGATGTGACAGGCTCAGAGGCATCGTTGAAGCAGAGGTAGGAAACAAGGTTGGTGCCCGTTTCGGTCTTGAATACGTCAACAGCAACCTGGCACACACCTTCGAGGGTCTCTCGGATGCGGTGCTCAACCTCGCCAAGTTCAACCCGAAGACCACGAATCTTAACTTGTGTATCCTTGCGGCTATAGAATTCGAGCGTTCCATCGGCATTATAGAAGCAGAGATCTCCAGACTTATAGAAGCGGCTCCAAGGTTGGGAGTCTTTTCGAGGGGCCCATTCCGGAAGTGATGTTATAATGGCTTCCTTGGACCTCTTAGGGTCGGCTAGATACTCACGAAGCAAAGTTGGACCTTGGATAACGACTTCGCCCATACAGCCAATTGGCGCCAATTTCGTCGGGTCCTCGACATTAACAATCCAGCAGTAACCGCCAATAGGTCGACCAACAGTCAGAGGTGACTCGGAAATCGAAGTCCATTCATGCAGGGTGCTGAACACACAGGTTTCAGCAGGACCCCAACCATTAATAAGTCGAACTTTGCCGAACCAAGCATCAAGAGTATCACGGCCAACAGCCTCTCCTGCAAGGAGAAGAAGCTCCAGACTTGGCACATCCTCAGGCTTGAGGGTTCGAACAAACGAGGGAGTAAGGAATGCCCAGTTAATATCCATATTCCGGATAAATTCCTTAAGGCCATTCATTCGGATCTCTTCTGATGGCACATACAAACAGGAGCCAGTAATTAAAGGTGCTACAATCTCACCAATAGATCGATCAAAGACATAAGCAGCGAACTGCAGGATCCTGACTTCTGGTGTGAGACCGAGTCTCTCGGCGATAGCAGTCTGACTTGTGCAAACAGCTCGGTGTTGCATAACAAGGCCCTTAGGAGTACCAGTGCTGCCAGAAGTGAAGAGCACATAAGCAGCGTGATTCGATGACACTTGTAAGTCGGGGCCTTGGACACTATCATAGATCTTGGAGAGCTCCTCGTTAAGAGCAGAAGACACTTCAATGACGTTCTCGACTAAGCTGCTGGCCAAGGCAGCATGGGTGGGAGAAGTAAGGGCCAGCTTAGCTTGGGTCTGGCTCACTACCTGTTGCAGACGTTGAATTGGATGCGAGGGGTCGAGAGGCACCCAAGCTCCGCCGGCCTTATTGATGGCAATAATAGAAACAAAGAACCAGGCTGATTTCTCAAAGCAGACGTGAATAAATTCATCAGGCTGGACACCGGCCTTGACGATATGATGCGCCAGCCTGTTAGCGGCCATATTCAACTGGCTGTAAGTAAGCTCACCATCCCACGCACGGATGGCTGGAGCGTCAGGCCGGACAACTGCTTGCTTCTCAATGAGGCTGTGAATGCAAGTGTCCATAAGCTTAGGGTCCTCAACGTTCCACTTCTGCACCTGTTCGAGATCCCATTCTCCAGCAATAGAAACAGATCCTAGAGGGGTGTCGCCTTCTTTGACAAGTTGGTTGGCGACGTAATCGAACTGATGCGAAAGGGCTTCCATGTGGACCTCGGACAACACGGCAGAGTTGTAAGTAAGAAGTAGTTCTATGGAATTGTCAAAAACGTGACCCTGGATGACCAGAGGATACGTGAAATAATTTTGCATCAGATCCTCAGCCTCACTGCCCACGGCAGATGGCACGATGAGGGCGTCAGAAGACTCATCTGACTTGCTATCAATAGAATCCAGATGAGTTCTTGGCTGGATAACAAGCAAGCTCGAGAACTCGCAGGCATCCTTGGCGTCTGAGTTCAGCTTGATGATATTCTGAAGACCAAACTGCTCAAAGTCAATCATCTCCGTTGCTTGTGATTGAATATCCTGGAGAAAATGTGAAATCGGCTGGTGGGAATCAAGACGAACGCGAATTGGAAGAGTTGCCACGACTGGACCAGGCATTTCAGTCAGGCCAGGAACAGGGGCCTGACGACCAGAAATGGTAGTGCCAAAAGTGACATCTTCAGAATCGCAATAACGAGCAAGCAGAACCGCCCAGGTGGCACGGAGGATTGTAGCTTTTGTAATCTTGGTCTTTTTGGAGGGCGGGAAGGAAATAGTCCTGTTTATCATGCGAGTGACACTGGTGAGGGATTCGGCACGAGGCATGGGAGGGTATGTGGCCCGCTTAGCATTCCGAAGCTGTTTGTTCCAGTAATTTCTGGCTGCCTCCATATCGATGTTCAAAGTGTAGCGAATGAAGGAAGAGTAGGCAAGCAGGGTTGGAAGTTCAAGATCAAGGTACACTCTATACAAGGTGTTCATGATAATTCGTATGGTCCAACCATCGTGAATAGCATGGTGGATGGTCCAAACAAAGTGGCTTCCACGCTTACTGTCCTGAACCAGAGTATATTGGCATAGTTCTGAGCCGTAGCTCATCTTGATGGCTTGAGCGGCTACAAGAGTAGCCTGCAGATCAAACTGCGGGATCTCATCCCACGTAGCAGAACTATTGATCACGACTTGAACACACGCACCATCAAGTAAGACAATACGAGTGCGAAGGTTGGCACAAAGGATAAGAGTACGCTCCCAGGCGGTCTTGAATTGAGTAAGATCGATGCTGTCCGACAATCGGTACACGTATTTGGAACCAGGTTGCTTGACTGAGAGAGCCATAAGGCCTTCCTGCAGCTTGCTGCAAGGGTAAGCATCCTCGATGCACTCCTCTTCCTTGAGTTGGCATTCTGTTCGAAGGCTGTCAGACTGGAACAATTCATTTACAGCCTCATCAAGAAGAGAGAAGGGAGGAATTGGTGCCATCATCGGGTCGTAATCTTCGATGATATCTGCGTTCTCGGCGACGGACAAAAGCCGTGGGTCGTTGAAGATGTCATTTACAGCAAGGCCAATGCCCAGCTCACGGGCCATTGACACAAGGCGGATAGCAGCAATGGAGTCACCACCGATGCGAAGAAAACTATCCTCGCGACCAATTGACTGGACAGGGATTTTTAAGATGTCAGCCCAAAGTTGCTGGAGTCGAGTCTCCATCTCGGTCTCGGGGGCTTGCTTCTTGGTATCAATCAGTGAGTACGCCTCCAACTCTTCCTGAGTCAATTCAGACGTAATCTTGCGGAACTTGACCCTATCCAACTTTCCAGAAGAGATAAGTGACATGTAGTCGCAAGGGATAAACAGAGTCGGCACCATGTAGCGAGGCAGCGAGGCATTAATCTTGCTGATCACGAGGTTCAACTGGCCGCGCAAGTCCTTAGTCATAGGTAAGAAGGCGTCCTTGCCCTCGGGGTCAGTGTTCGGTCCGGGCGTCTTCGTATCGTTGCTGAAGCAGATATTTGAAACAAGGTTAGAGCCAGTATCGGTCCTGAACACATCCACAGCAACCTGAAGAATAGTGTCAAGAGCACCACGAATGTTCTGTTCAACTTCGCCCAGTTCAACACGAAGACCTCGAATCTTGACCTGAGTATCCTTGCGACCGACATAATTGATAGTACCATCTGGGTTATAAAAGGCCAAATCTCCCGTCTTATAGAAGCGATTCCAGGATTTCGAACCAGCACGAGGAGCCCAGCTAGGAACAGCAGTGGCAATTGAAGCTGCAGTTTTGGCCGGGTCTGCAAGGTATTCGCGAAGAAGAGTAGGTCCTTGAATAACGATCTCACCAATGCATCCAATAGGAGCTACGCGCTGTGAGTTTTCGGCATTAACAACCCACCCGAAACTGCCCACGGGACGCCCAATTGTCAAGGGCGATTCGTCTGCAGATTTCCATTCATGAATGGCACTGAGAACGCAAGTCTCAGCAGGTCCCCAGCCGTTTACAAGACGAACCTTGGCGAACCAACGGTCGAAAACATCTTGACTAACGGGTTCACCAGCTAAGACAATGAGTTCGAGGCTTGGGACTTTCTGGGGTCGGAGGGTTCGAGCGAAAGAGGGTGTTAGAAAAGCCCAAGTAGCCTGTGTTTCCTGAACAAAGGTATCAAGTGAATTAAGACGCATATGGTCAGATGGCACACAAACGCAGGCTCCATGCATGAGAGATAACATAATTTCACCCACTGACACATCGAAAACGAAAGACGAGAACTGCAGCATTCGAACTTTATGGTTGAGGCCGAGCCTCTTGGCGATATCTCGTTGAGAAGTGCATAAGGAAGCATGTTCCATGACAATACCCTTTGGAGTGCCGGTTGAACCTGATGTAAACAGGATATATGCAGCATCACGAGGCGTAACCTTCATAGGAGGTTTGCTATTAGCGGACTCGTTGACTGATAGCTTCTCGTCAAGATCGAACGAGACCTCAATAACACTATCGAAAAGTTTCTTGCAAAGCGACGCATTGGTAGCTGATGAAAGAGCCAGATTGGCACCAGTTTGATGAGCGACTTGCTGCAGCCGCTGGAAGGGATGAGCCGGATCAATAGGAGACCAAGCTGCACCGGCCTTGTTAATAGCCAAAATAGCCACAATATACCAAAGGCTCTTTTCGAAGCAAACGTGAACAATGTCGCCGACCTTGACACCCTGGCGGAAGAGGTAATTGGCAAGCCTGTTGGCTGCGAGGTCGAGCTCGCTGTAAGTAAGCTTTCCGTCCCAATCGTGCACAGCATAGGCATGTGGAGACATTGTGGTTTGTTTCTCAATGACGAGATGGGCGCATTCATCGACAATTTCTGGTCCATCACCGTTGGAAGCTTGAGCAACCTCCAGATCCCAAGAACTAGTGACGGATACCTCGCCAAGCTTATTATCGCTATTACTAACAAGCTGTTGCACGACACCATTGAACTGGTGGGACATGGCGAGAAGTTGCGACTCGGTAACGGCAACCGAGTTGTAGATGAGAACCAATTCAACATGATCATCATAGATGTGGCCCTGGATAACGAGAGGATAAGTGTAGTAATTCTGAAGCCGATCCTCCAAAGAATCTTGCTCAGACATCGCAGAGACCAAGACACTGGCGGCATTCTCACCGGAAACAAGATGCTGCATGGGCTGCACCAACATCAAACTGGTAAAATCGCAAGCATCCTTGATATCTGCACTCAACTTCGAGATATTCTGCAGACCGAATTGCTCATACGGAATCATCTCAGAAGCCTGACTTTGAATGCTCTGCAAGAACTGTGATACAGGCTGCTCGTAGTCAAGACGGACGCGGACAGGAACTGTAGCGACGGCAGGGCCGGCCATTTCGGTCAATCCCTGAACTTGGGCTTGACGACCTGAAATAGTAGAGCCAAAGGTAACGTCATCAGTATCGCAGTATCCCGCAAGAACGACAGCCCAAGCCGCACGAAGGATCGTAGCCTTGGTGATAGCAGGGTCCATTGACGCGGGGAAGTCGATTGACTTGGTCATCCTACGCGTGAGGTTCTTGACCCCAGAACCGGTCTGAGCTACCACTGGGAAGCTAGCCCTTTTAGCATTCTGGAGCTGCTTGCTCCAGTACACTGAAGCTGCCTCAGTATCAAGCGACATGGTATATCGAATGAAACCAGTATACGGCTTAGGCGCAAGAGCCGTAGTGCCATGGTACACCTGGAAGAGAGTATCCAGAATAACTCTCAGAGACCAACCATCATGGACAGAGTGATGGATAGTCCACAAGAAATAACTGTCTCCCTGCTGGTCCTCAAGGGTAGCGTAGTGAGATAGAGGAGTACCATAAGTCATTTGAAGAGATTCGGCCGAATCTAGAGTCGCACGAACGTTATCGGTCTTACCAGTCTCCCAGGAGACTTCATCCTTAACAATGACTTGGACACACGTGCCATCGACCATCACAATGCGAGCACGCAGGTTTCAATGAGAGACACAACGCGTTCCCAGGAAGCCTTGAATTGACTAATGTCCACGTGTCGCGGCAGGCGATAAGCATACTTGGCGACATATGATCCGGGCTGCCTGACTGAGAGGACCATAAGACCCTCCTGAAGTTTGGTGCATGGGTAAGCATCTTCAATTTGGTCAGCGGACACGTGAAGGAGTTGCCGAACATCTTTGGTCTGGACGAGCTCGCGGGTGTACTCATCCAGCAAGCTGAATGGCGTGGCATCGACAACATGGCTCTCGCCAAGTTTTTTGGCCTTGCCAGCAACAGCCAACAGGCGGGGGTCATCAAAAATGTCCTTGACTGTGATCTCGATACCTTGATCACGCATGACGTTGACCAAGTGGATGGCTGTAATTGAGTCGCCGCCCAAACCAAGGAAGCTGTCATCCCGACCAATAGATTCCACAGGAATACTAAGGATGCCAGCCCAGATAATCTGCAGCTCCTTCTCCATGGGTGTCTCTGGAGACCTCTTTATATCCCCAATGAGAGAGTACTTTGTGAGCTCATCAAGAGTGAGTGCAGCAGTGTACCTCTTAAGCTCCTTCCTGTCAAGCTTGGTCGATGTGCTGGTTGGCATATATCTACATGGGATGAAGAAAGTCGGCACCATGTATGCTGGAAGGGAAACTTTCAATTGGCTGGAAGCAGCAACAAGGCAATTTTGGAGATCTTCATCAATTGATATGAACGGACCGTTGTCGTTGCTCTCAATACGGGCATCTGCAGTCTTGGTTTCGTCGTTGAAGCAGAAGTACGCAACGAGGTTAGAACCGTTTTCGCCCTTGAAGATGTCCACAGCAACTTGGCGAGAACTCTCCAGAGCAAGCTGAAGATGATGTTCAATATCGCCCAGCTCGACACGAAGGCCGCGAATCTTTATTTGAGTGTCCTTGCGAGTCGAGAATTCGATTGTACCGTCAGGATTATAGAAACACAGATCACCTGATTTGTAGAACCTGCCAATACTGGGACTCTCGGCAAGGCGCCCATTCAGGAAGTTCGTAGATGATCGTTATGTTAGTCCTTTTGGGGTCCGTAAGGTATTTGTGTAATAAGGTCGGTCCTTGAATGACAACCTCGCCAACGGTGCCGGTAGGGGCCAGTTTCTGTGGGTTCTCTGGGTCAACGATCCAACAGAAGCCACCCACTGGCCTCTCGACAGTGAGAGGGGACTCGTCCACAGATTTCCACTCATGCAAGGTGCTAAAAACACAGGTCTCAGCTGGACCCCAACCGTTGATGAGACGGACCTTTCCGAACCAGCTCTCAAACACATCCCGACTAACAGCTTCACCAGCAAGAAGCAAGAGCTCCAGGCTAGGGACATCTTTCGGGTTAATTGTACGGGCAAAGGCAGGGGTTAGGAAGGCCCAGTTAATGTTCATGTCCCGGATAAACTCGATAAGGTTATTCATTCGAGTATACTCAGAGGGAATACACAAGCAGGCCCCAGAGATCAAGGGAGCAAAAATTTCACCAATCGAAAGGTCGAAAACAAAGGCAGCGAATTGAAGCATCCGGACATCGGGATTTAGGCTGAGCCTTTTGCTGATAGCAGTCTGGCTAGTGCATACGGAATCGTGCTCCATGACCAATCCCTTAGGCGTACCTGTGGATCCGGATGTAAAAAGGACGTAGGCAATGTTCCGAGAAGTGATATTGACAGCAGGCCCGGATACGCTTGTTGTCGAGGCTTTTGTGAGTGTCTCGTCAAGAGCAGGGGTGACTTCGACCACAGATAAGCCAAGTCCAGTACAGCAAACGGCATTATCTGGTGAGGTCAGGGCGAGTCTGGCTCGGGTTTGGCCAACAACCTGGCGCAGGCGTTGCTCTGGGTGAGAAGGATCAAGTGGAACCCATCCAGCACCAGCTTTATTAATCGCGAGAATAGCAACAAAATGCCATGCCGATTTCTCGAAGCAAACATGGATAAGCTCATCAGTCTTGATGTTAAATGTATTGAGAAGATGATGGGCTAGCCTGTTCGCAGCCTGGTTCAATTGCTTATACGTAAAGTTATGATCCCAGCCCATAACGGCGGGCATATCAGGTCGCTGGAGAGCCTGCCTTTCAATAAGTTCGTGGATGCAAGAGTCGACAATCCGGGGTTTGTCACTGTTGGTCTTAAGACCCCGCTCTACATCCCAAGGACTGGCAACAGAAATGTCGCCAAGAAGGAGACTATCCTGGTTGGAGAGCTGCTGAGCAACATACTCGAAGTGGTGAGATAAAGCAGTGATCTGTGACTCAGCAAGGACAGCAGAGTTGTAGATGATAAGGAGCTCAACATAGTCCTCATACAGAACACCTTCAACAACTAATGGGTAGCTGAAATAGTTCTGGAAAGTCTCTTCCTCGATATCATTGACGGACCCAGCTCCTACCAACACGGCATCAGAGCTGTCGTCACTGAATTGCAGAAGATGACTCGGCTGAATGACTAACAAGCTGGTGAAGTCACAAGCCTCTCGGGCACTTGCACTCATCTTGGCAATACCCTGCAAACCAGACTGTTCGAACGCGATCATCTCCGATGCTTGGGTTTGGATGTCCTGCAGGAATTCAGCCACTGGTTGGCTACGATCGAGCTGAACTCTGACAGGAACAGTAGCAACAGCAGGGCCGGCGATCTCAGTAATGCCAGTCAAAGGTGCCTGACGACCTGAAATCGTGGTTCCGAAGCAAATATCCTCAGTGTCACTATAACGTGCAAGGACAATAGCCCATGCAGCCCGAAGAATAGAAGATTTGGTAATAGAGTTATTCTGCAAGTCAGAGAACGAGATCTTCTTCTTCACAACTCTGGTGATATTAGCCTTGGAAAGCGACGGGTCGGGGGTAGCAGGGAATGCAGCCTTCTTGGCATCGTGAAGTTGAGCAGACCAAAAGTCCTTAGCAGCAGGCTGGTCAAGATCCATGGTGTAGCGGATGAAGTCAGAGTGTGATCGAGGAGCCTGCGGGTTCTCTTGTCTATAGACACGCTGCAAAGTCTCAAGAATAATCTGCATCGTCCAGCCATCGAAGGCAGAGTGGTGGATTGTCCAAACGAAGTATCTCGCACGATTACGTTCCTCGATCAGGCCATAGCGACATAGTCGCGAGCCGTAAGCCATATGTATGCTCTGCGCTGCGTCGATGTACGAAACCATGTCCTGGCCGTAAGTCATATCCCAAGCAACGTCATCCTTGATGACTACCTGAATGGATGATCCTTGGTGAAGCTCGATTCTGGTACGCAGGATACCGCACATCTTGACGGTTTGTTCCCAGGCGTCCTTGAGACGCTGAAGATCGACGTGTTCAGAAATCTTGTAAACATGCTTGGCGATATAAGAACCGGGTTGCTTAACAGTCATGGCCATCAGACCCTCCTGAAACTTCGTGGTGGGGAATGCATCCTCAATTGTCTGATGGGGAAGGAGTTCGCACTGATCGCGGAGGCTGTCGCTAAGCACCCAGCTGCGAATGGATGGTTCGACAAGGCTGAAAGGCTCGATATCAGACTCCTGGCTCGGATTGACATCCTCAACAGCCTTAGCAGCAACAGCCAATAGGCGCGGGTCATCAAAGATATCCTTAACTGTAAGCCTGACGCCAATATCACGCGCCATCGAAACCAAGCGTACGGCAGCAATAGAGTCACCCCCAATACGCAAGAAGCTGTCATCCCGGACGATTGCGTGGGTAGGCAGATTCAAAACCTGAGACCAGAGCTGTTGGAATCGGATTTCCATGGTAGTTTCAGGAGTGCGCTTGTTGGTAGAGTCAAGCAGAGAGTAGCGTTGAAGCTGGTCCCGACTCAACGTAGCAGTGGTCTTACGAAGCTTGGCCCGATCCAGTTTGCCGGACGAAATGAGAGGCATATAATCGCAAGGGATGAAGAGCGTCAGAACCATATATTGAGGTGGGGAAGCGTTGAGCTTTCCGATCATGATATTTAATTCGGTCTGAAGCTCATCGTCCATCGGCAGGAACACATCCCTACCCTCGCGATCAGCGTTAGTCCCGGGGGTCTTCTGATTATCAGAGAAGCAGAGGTAAGAAACTAGATTAGATCCGGCCTCAGTCGTGAAAACATCCACAGCGATTTGTCGAATACCCTCGAGGCTGCTACGAATGCAATGCTCAACTTCACCAAGCTCTACACGAAGACCTCTGATCTTAACTTGAGTGTCCTTTCGGCCGGCATAGTGAATCGTGCCATCTGGGTTATAGAATGCCAAATCCCCAGTCTTATAAAATCGGGTCCAGGAGTGAGAGAGAGGCGCCCAGCTGGGAATCGCAGTGGCGATCGAAGCGGCGGTCTTTTGTGGGTCAGCTAGATACTCGCGAAGCAGTGTAGGCCCTTGGATAACGATTTCGCCCATACATCCAATGGGAGCTAAACTCTGCGGGTTTTCGGTGTCTACTATCCATCCAAAACTACCAACTGGCCGGTCAATCGTTTGGGGGCTTTCATCGATGGATTTCCAACTCATGGATAGCACTCAACACACAGCTCTCGGCGGGTCCCCAGCCATTGACTAAACGGACCTTGCCGAACCAAAGTTCAAAGACATCCTTACTAACTGTCTCGCCTGCAAGAACAATAAGCTCGAGACTTGGGACATCTTGAGGTCGAATTGTGCGGGCAAAGGATGGCGTGAAGAAAGCCCAGGTGACTTGAGCCTCTCCAATGAATTGGTCTAGGTTGTTCAAACGAGCATGGTCGGATGGAATGCAGACACAGCCGCCGTGCATGAGTGAGACCATAATCTCACCCACGGAAACGTCGAAGACGAATGACGAGAACTGAAGCATCCTGACGCTGCTATTGTGGCCCAGCCTCTTTGCAATATCGCGTTGACTGGTGCAGAGGGATCCATGTTCCATGACAATACCCTTAGGGACACCAGTACTACCGGAGGTGAAGAGAACATACACAGCATCCTGCGGGGTGACAGTCACAACAGGCTTGATCTGGCTATTGTTGTCCTTGATAAGCCGTTGATCTAATGTAGAAGAGACTTCAATAACGCGCTCAAGCACATAAGAACATAGAGAGGCATGTGTGCTAGAAGTAAGGGCCAGCTTCGCGCGGGTTTGACTAGCCACCTGTTGCAGACGCCGAATCGGGTGTGCCGGATCCATGGGAACCCACGCCGCGCCCACCTTGTTGATTGCCAGGATAGAAACAATATACCAAACAGACTTCTCGAAGCAAACGTGAACGATATCTCCGGCCTTGACATCGAGAGATTCAACAAGATAGTTAGCAAGCCTATTAGCTGCGAGGTCGAGTTCTTCGTAGGTAAGTTGGCCATCCCAAGCATACACGGCGGGCGCGTCAGGGGTCTTCTTGGTCTGCATCTCAATAACAAGGTGGGCGCAGTCGTCAACAACTTCAGGACCAGCTCCATTAGAAGCATGTGCAAGTTCAAGATCCCAGTTGCTAACAAGTGAGATATCGCTAACAAGCTTGTTCTCGCAGTCTAGGAGCTGCTGGACAACATGGTCATAGTGATGAGCGAGAGTCTGAACCTGGGCCTCAGAGAGGACATCTGGATTATACAAAAATCGCTGGTTAACACCGTCCTTGGTCATATAACTAAGCATAACCAACGGGTAGTTGAAATAATTGTTCATCGACTTAATCATCAGGTGGTCCTCATCATCCCTGGAGACCAGTAGACCATCGGTGTTATTAAAGATGTTACTAGCCTGCTCCTTGGACTGAATGACAAGCAAGCTGCTAAAGTCACAAGCTTCTCTAGCATCCGAGCTGAGCTTGGAAATCATCGGCAGACCATATTGTTCGTATGGAACCATTTCCAACCCGTGTGTCTGAAGGTCCTGAAGAAACTTCGACACAGGCTTGTCGCTGTCAAGACGGCACGGATAGGAACAGTAGCAATCACAGCATCAGGAGTTGACAACAGACCAGTAAGAGGCGCCTGTCGACCCGAAACTGTCGCACCATAACACACATCACTGGCATCACTGTGTCGACCAAGAACAATTGCCCAGGAAGCCCGAAGAATAGTCGCCACAGTTATCGAAGCATTTTTTTGGTTAGCGAAGGAAATATACTTGTCAACGACTCGGACTAAATTGTTAGAGCTCGCGGAGAGATAGTTGCCGGCTGGCGGGAATGCAGGTCGTTGAGCGCCCTCGAGGTTCGAGCGCCAGAAGCTGCCAGCAGCATCGCTATCTATGTTGCTCAGGTAGTTGATGAAGTTGGAATACGGAGACAGAGCAGAGAGAGTCGCACCCCGGTAGCAGTCATAAGCAGTGTCAAGAACAATGCGCATACTCCAACCGTCGTTAACAGCGTGGTGAACGACCCAAACGAAGAAGGTGTCATTCTTGTCCTGGACAAGAGCAAATCGGCAAAGGCGAGTTCCATAGTCAATGTCCATATGGGTAATAAAACGCTTGAATGACTCGAGGTTGTGACCAGTCGTGTCCTCCCAGGCATTATCATTGTTGATCACGGCTTGGATAGCGAGACCATTCTCGAGAAAAATACGCGTCCGCATAGTCGTACAGAGTTCTATAGACTTCTCCCAGGCGGCCTTGAATTGGGCGATATCGACGCTCTTGGGAATTGGGTGAAAAAACTTGGAAATGTACGATCCAGGCTGCTTCGCGGTAAGGGCCATCAGACCTTCCTGAAGGGGCGTACAGGGGTAAGCGTCCTCGATGACTTGGTCGTCGGAAAGGCCATATCGAGCGCGCACAGCATCGCTTTGCATCAACTCACTGACGGAAGCCTGAAGAAGGCTGAAAGACTTGACCTTACTTTGTTGTAGCTCTGCATTTCCCATTATCACGGCCTTAGAGGCCACTTGGAAGAGGCGAGCGTCTTCGAAAACGTCCTTGACTGCAATTGAGATTCCTGCCTCTCTCGCAGCAGAAACGAAATAGATCGCAGCAATCGAGTCGCGACCCATTCTGAGGAAGCTGTCATCTCTACCGATTGAATCCGTAGGCAGCTTCAGAAGATTGGCCCAGATCGACTGGATGCGAGTTTCCATCTCCGTTTCAGGAGCTCGCTTCTTACTGTCTGCAAGCGAATAACTTGCCAGGTTATCTTTTTTAAGATTTGCCGTTGCAAGTCGAAGAAGCTTCATATCCAACTTGGTTGACATAATGAAGGGCATGTATCGGCAAGGAATGAACAGGGTTGGGATCATATAGCGAGGGAGTGTCACACTAAGTTGACCAACCATCGCAGTAAGTTGGGTTGATAGCTCAGCTGTCATCGGCAGGACAACATCTTCCGCGCTCGTCTCGGAGTTCTTCCCAGCCGTTCTTGTTTCTTCACTGAAGGAAAAGTAGGCAACAAGGAACGCGCCACCATCCGACTTTGAAACATCAACAGCGACCTGCTTGACTCCCTTCAGAGACTCGCGAACGTGATGCTCGACCTCACCAAGTTCTACTCGAAGGCCTCGAATCTTAACCTGGCTATCCTTACGAGAACCGAACTCGATGGTACCATCCGGGTTATACCGACACAAATCACCTGACCTGTAGAATCGGCTCCATTGATCTGCAGTGCGATTAGGAGCCCATTGAGGAAGGGATTGAATCACCGAGGCCTCAGTCTTGATAGGATCAGCTAGATATTCCCGGAGCAGGGTCGGACCCTGGATAATAACTTCACCAAGAGTTCCGTAGGGTGCTAATTTCTGTGGGTCTTGAGGATCAACAATCCAGCAGTAACCACCAACAGGTCGACCAACAGTTAAAGAGCTCTCCTCGAGAGACTTCCACTCATGGAGAGTGCTAAACACACAGGTCTCGGCTGGCCCCCAACCATTGATCAGGCGAACCTTTCTGAACCAAGCTTCAAACACATCTCGTCCAACAGCCTCGCCAGCAAACAGTAGTAGTTCAACGCCAGGAACGTCACCAGGGTTCAAAGTGCGAGTAAATGAAGGGGTTAGATAGAGCCAGTTAATCTTCATGTTGTTGATGAAGTCAGTCAGGCCGTTCATCCTCGTGTGCTCGGACGGGACGCAGAGGCAAGCACCGACAACCCACGGACCTACGATCTCACCAATGGAAAGATCGAAAACGAAGGAGGCAAACTGAAGCATCCTAACGCTTGAAGTCATACCCAAGCGTTTGATGATAGCAGTCTGACTGGTGCAGACAGCTCCGTGCTGCATGACTAAACCCTTTGGCGTTCCAGTGCTTCCGGAAGTAAACAGAACATAGGCGGCATTGTGTGGTGACACATTGCGGTTTGGTCCATGCGAGCTAGGCTCCGTCTTCGCCAGCTTCTCATCCAAAACGAAGGAAACCTGAACAACATTTTCGACCAACTCGGAACACATAGCAACATTGCTGGTAGATGTCAAAGCCACATTCGCCTTCGTCTGCGAGACGACCTGTTGCTGGCGCTGGATTGGATGTGAGGGATCCAGAGGAACCCATGTAGCGCCAGCTTTATTGATAGCGATGATTGACACAAAAAACCAGGCAGATTTCTCAAAGCAAACGTGAACGAAATCATGTTCCTTGACCCCGTAGGATTTGGTAATGTGGTGGGCAAGTCGGTTAGCTGCACGATCGAGCTGGGAGTAAGTTAACTCCAAATCCCAGGCCTGGATAGCTGGAGAGTTTGGGCGCCGCTTGGCGTGCTTCTCAATAAGTTGGTGGATGCACGATGAAACGATCTCGGGTTCTTCGCTATTCGCCTTAATGGACTCCTCCAAATCCCAAGAGCTGGAGACCGAAAGGTCGCTCAAGAGCATGTCTTCTGAAGCAAGAAGCTGTTGTACAATGTGCTCATAGTGGTTGCACAGTGCTTCAAGCTGGCTCTCGGCGATAATATCAGCATAATAGGTCAGTTCGAGTTCGATATGATCGTCATCAATACGAGGCTGAAGAACGAGGTGGTAATTAAAGTAGTTGCGCATGGCCTCCTCGGACAAAGCCTTCTCTATGGTACCCTACTGAAGGATAGCATCAGAAGAAGTATCCGAAATGGTAGCCAAGTGCTTCTTCGGCTGAATAACGATCAGGTTGGAGAAATCACAAGCCTCCTCGGCATCTCGGCCGAGCTTCATGATATTCTGAAGACCGTACTGCTCGTGGGCTACCATTTCTGACGCCTGAGACTGAATACGCTCGAGGAACGTGGAAACGGTCATTGCACGGTCGATTCGGATACGGATAGGTACCGTAGCAATCATAGGTCCTGGAATCTCGTTCAAACCAGGAACAGGGGCTTGTCGACCGGAAAGGGTGGTACCAAAACACACATCATCGGAATCGCAATAGCGGGCAAGTAGAAGAGCCCAGGCCGCACGGAGAACTGTAGCCGTTGTTATTGAGGTGTTGTTCGTGTTCTGGAAAGGCATGTTTCTCGTCATGACGCGATCCTCAGAGGCCGAAGACAATCGGGCGGGAGGGAATTGAGAGCGCTGGGCACCTTCAAGCTCCTTTCGCCAGTACTGGCTCGAAACACTGGAATCCAGTGACTCGACGTATCGAATGAAGTTGGAGTAGGGGCCCAAAGCCTTGGAGTCGTAGTCATGGTAAGCACGATATAGAGAATCGAGGACGATTCGCATGGTCAAACCGTCAAAGACAGCATGGTGAATGAGCCACACGAAATAAACATCACCGTTGCTCTCCTCAACCAACGCATGTCGACTCAGGCGCTCGCCGTAGCTCATTCCGATGCTTCGGGTTCTGTTCAAGTATTTGTGCACATCTAAACCAGGTGCGGGCTGCTCCCAAGTGATGTCGTTGGTAACCACAGCCTGAAGAGCTTGGCCACCATGAATTACTACTCGTGAGCGAAGACTTCCGCACTGTCGGATTGTCGCCTCCCAGGCAGCCTTGAAACGGTCAACATCAATGTTTGACATCAGCTTGTAGACAGCTCGGTGGATATAAGAGCCAGGTTGTTTCATTCCGAGGGCCATGAACCCTTCCTGGAGCGTTGTGCAGGGATAAACGTCTTCAATACCCTCATCCGCCGATAGTTTGCATTCCTGTCGAATCTGGCTGGTGATTTCCTCCACACTCCACCTGGGGATCAGGGTGAACGGTCCTGCTTCAGCAATAACCTCGCTGCCCTCCTCAATCGTAGCAACAGCAGCCATCTGCGCAAGCTCAGGATGGTCCAGAATTGTGGTGGGTGAAAGGCAAATTCCATGTTGGTAAGCAGCGGTTACAAGCTCGATCGTGGTAAGAGAGTCACCGCCAAGGAGGAAGAAGCTGTGCCTCTTTCCTATGTCCTGCAATCGGATTCGAAGCACATTTCGAAGGACATCGACCAGAGAGCCCGAAGGACCAGTTCCAGCTCAGTCGTAGGGATCTCATCGTGCACAAGTTCAGTGGCCAGAGACGCCGCATCAGCAACAAGGCGCGCCCGTTTGTCCTGTACTGATAAGTTCAAAGTACTAGATGACGAACTCTCGTCAGAGCCGCCGTAGTTCCATGGGTATTGGGGCAATCCTGCAATTGCCCTGCCGTTGGAAAAGAGCGGTGCCAGATCCAGCTCAGTTGATTGCTGCCACAGCCGGCCAACAGCAGAGAGCAGACTGACTGTGCTGTCACTTCCTCGAGTCAGAGATGAAACATAGTTGCATCGGGCATCCGCAGCAGCGCAAATCTGCGACAGGGGACCTGACAGAGCAGAGTGTGGTCCAATTTCCAGGAAGAGGTTCTCTTCGGGGAGGAGCTTGAGGAGAGTTGAGACAGCGGAGTTGAATCGGACCGGTGAAACAAGGTTTGCAATCCAATACTCGGCACCAAAGTCACCGGCCTCCTCCTGGACCTTCTCACTAACACTAGACATGAAGATGGCCTTTCTTCTATTAATCGCCCGCGAAGAAGCAATGCCTTCATCCTTCAGGAGACTGAGAAGCTCATCAGAAAGCAAGGCCATGTGGTGAGAGTGATACGCCACATCCACATGCAGCGTGCGAGCAGAAACATCAGGCTTCACAGCCTTGATGGCCGCCAACACTCGCTCCACGACCTCACGATCTCCAGAAATAGTCGTGCTTTTGGGAGAGTTCTCACAAGCTACCACAGCACCCTCCTGCAAGAACTCACTCACGTCCTCAACACTCAAACTAATCACGCCCATGGCACCATTCTCCTTGTTCTTTGTGGCCATGAATCCGTAGTAGTAAGCAATGGCGATAGCATCCTCAAAGGTCAGGAAGCCAGCTGCATAGGCGGCAGCTATTTCACCACTGGAATGGCCGATCACAGCCTTTGGCGTAGCACCAAGTCGTTCGAATTGGTGGAACAAAGCGATTTGCAGTGCCGTGATCAGGGGGTAAGACAGCTTTGACGAGTTGATCTCATTCTGGGGATCGTTGGCGTCCCGCAGCAGCTCGTTTTTAATCGACCAGGTAGGGGGCACCTTCAACCCCTTCAAAACCTCATCCATCCTCTCAATGTCCTCCTTGAAGGTCAGGTTCGTCAGAAGGAGCTCCTTTCCCATTCCTGCCCACTGAGTGCCCTGACCGTTGAAGATCATGGTAATGCACGGAGTCTGGGCAGATGACTTGACGTAGTTCGAGGTATTAATCAATAAGCCATTGGACAGAATAGAGAATGCTCGGTAGTTCAGAGTCTCACGACGCATCGCACGAGTGTAGGCCATATGGGGTGCGTCATCCGGATGAGCTTGAGCGTACTGATTATGGAGATTTATTTGTTTAGTCAATGAAGACGAGTTATTCGCGGAGAACAGCACAAGCTCCGGCCGAGGCTCGGAGCTACGGGTATCTGGGTATCGGGGGTATGAATCGACTATAGCATGAGCACTGTATCCTTCATGATCAAATGAGTTAATGCTGATTCTCTCAGCGCGATCAGCTGGGAAGGGAGTAGCCACGGCCAGCCTGTTCGCCCAAAAGAAGCTGTCTTGGGTCAGAGAACGAATAGACAAAATTTATGGAGAATGGAGGAATCATACCAGGGGTGAAATTTGGAGGAATGGTCCGGTTCTCCAAAGTCAGTGCAGCCTTAATCAAACTGGTGATGTCTGATCCACCTCCGCCATGTCCAACATTTGATAGAGAAGAGCCAAGATAAACACCCTGCTCGCCAAATATCTTGTCGATGACAGACGTTTCTTTCTCATCTCCATCATGACCGCTAACACCATCACACTGACACCATCATCAGTTAAGTAGTCTCTTTGAAAAGCTGATTAAATAATTTCACTTACTTCAACAACAAGAGTAGATAGAGGGTCCAAGCCCGCATCATCATAGGCCTCGCGAATCAGGGTCTCATAGGCCTCTACTCCAGAGCTTTGGCCATCATAAGTTCCGTCAACGCGGCCCGTATTCGTGACCCGGATAACTGCACGGATGGGGTTGCCGTTCCGAATGGCATCAGGTAGAGTCTTAAGAAAAACGGCGGACACAACCTCTCCCTTCTCTACGCCATTCTCAGCTTCGGGGGCCAACACCAGGTTGGTTCCCGCAACAATGGCAGCCTTGATATCACCAGACCGCAGTGCTGAGCAGGCTTCATGCAGAGCCATTAGTGATGCAATTCTTGATGAGCTAATGACCATGCTATAAGGGGGTGATGGTGTGTTAGTGAATGCAGACATTTGAATAATGAATATGACAGGGCATAGTGAGATGAAACCACAAACCTCGGTCCTCGTAAATCGTATTCAGACGACACTCGTGTCATTGGTGATTCATTGCTAGTAGCGGTTTGCTTGTCATCACTAGTGGTACCAACATAGCAACCAACACAAGCCCCCTCACCACGGTTATCGACCTCACACGCATCTTCCAGACACTCACGCGTCACCTCCAGAAGCTTTCGCTGCTGTGTGTTGCAGCTCTCAGCTTCCTCCTTACTGGTCGAGGAGAACGATGCATCTAGGCGCTGGAGGTCTTCTTGCAGGTAGTAGCCTTCCTTGCCTTCAAAGAGCGCGGCACTTCGAGCGTCGCGACCGTTGACGATAATCCCAGAACTGATCGGCATTACGGATACCCCCAGGTAGACGAATTCCAAAGCCACAGATGGCGATAGGAACGAGGGATGAATCCCCGTTGTCGTAAGTAGTAGATGAGGCCATGGCTAAGCCTACGCGCGTTTGGTTTAATGTTGTCGAGCTCGGAGAGTTGACGGCTTCCTGCGCCGATTCTTTGCTGCGATATTCTCCCTGATAGAGTACTATGTATGGGGTGATTGTAAAAGAGTGTTGAAGCGGTGATAGTGAGTAAGTTGGTCGTTTTTTTACAAATACAAGAGCGCGGCCCCGAAATTCTGGATAGGTAGGGTATCGGTTCCAGCAGAGTCAAACAGAATTCCGTATCAACAAAGTGTAGCTTCAGACACGCTCTTCAGCTTCACAAAATTGAAAGTTTGATGGTAAGGTTGAAGTTTGGATGTACGGGATCCAAGGCGGCTAGTAGTATCAGACCACACAGATGGATTATGGATCCGGTCATGCATCAGCTAGCTAGGAAGGCGTCCAGGTACAAAATATTATTAATGTGACGCTTCCTTCCACGTCAAGGTGTATTCCTATCTGCCTCGTCCCACAGAATTCGGGTGCTCCCACTCAGACTCGGGATGGCTGGGGCAGTGGGCACATATGCCCAGACCAGACTCTAAGACGAGCTCCCAGCTGGGGTTGAGCGGGCGCAGGGGAGCCTGTGTGTGGCTCTGGAGCGTGGTCCACCATAATAGTAGCATCAGTCTTTGTATGGACGAGTAGACACTACCCCGTACGAAGAGACTTAGACATATCAAGTAGTGATGGTCGACGAGGCTAGTTCCAGGGGCTCGGACGCACCCAGGACCAGATGCCGATCCTCACGATGGAACCGTTGGTGTTCCATGGACAGAAACTCCGCACGACCCTCTTATGCGGCTGTCTCGCGTCAAAATCGCCATGAGGGGTCCAATGAGAGAGGTGCGCTTGACCACAAGTGGGTGACAGGAGAGAAAGTTGAAGGCCAGACGAAGCTCAGGCACGAGCCTCGCAATTATTAGCTACTTTATCCCAAGTGGATTGATTCATGGGGGCGGCCCCACGCGTTCCGATCAGCACTCCAAGTCCTTTGGCACTGTGGCCACTAATCCAACGTCATTATGTAGGCCCATTTGCGTAGTAGTACCGCGAGCAGCGCTTTGTAGACGCGGTTACCGTTGTCTTTTCTATGTAAAACCAAGTGAATGTTCCGGAATTTCCACTCCCACCGGGTTCTGTAATGAGGCTCACGCGTCTACCTCTTGTTTTCTTTTAGCAATTCATTTATATGTATGTCCTCATAACTAATGATCACAGGAGCGTTTAACAAAAGGTCCTTATGATAAGGATCAGAAAGATGGCCTTAGCTGGCATCCTCCCTGTCGCAGCACTGATGGTTTGACGACAGCCACACTGAACCAGTTGGGTTCCGAGTACACGTCATGCCCCATTACCAATCCCGTTCTGGGAGAATTTAAGCCCAAAAAAATCAATCAAATGTTAGAGCCATGACATTCCCCAAGTACCAGTACATGTCATCCTCATCCGGTGGAGAGGGTTTTGTGCAGGTTTGAGCTCCGTGATGCAGGCATGGCACTCCTTCGCGCTTACGAAGCAAAACTTCCACATGGTACAGGAAGATCCTACTGACGTAAGGGATCGACATAGTGGTATATGTTCAAAAATGACTGTGCTGATTTGGACTATGTATAGAACCATCGGGAATACCTGACGTACAGACCTGTGCGGAGGGCGTCGCATCTGTTGGGACTAGGATCGCGACCCTCATGACGATTCTTGGTTTGACTGAGTCTTTAGGTCATAGCTCTGACTTCTGGAGTCATTGCTCTTACGAGTACGGTTCAGTTCGTGTTGGCCTCACATCGACCCTTGCGTCCGTGCTGCTCATTCGGAAGTAATGAAGACATGGCGATGAAGTTGAAAGACCAAGAACGATAAAAAAAATGAAATAAAACATCCATCTCATCAATATCATATCTAAGTTATCTTTGGCTATCCGCACCACGATACGGATAAGCATCCCTAGCTCTTTGGAAAAGGCCCTTCCGTCAGCCATGCGCGGCACGTATACGAGTATTCTATCAATCCAACAGCCCCGAACGGAGAAATTTCAATTACACGAGTTTCATTCATATCCTGCAATGCTAGTCTGCAACTGTCAAGATCCCTATAAAGTCAACAACAAAATAGCCCAAATACTCTCTAGTCATTATTTAGAGGTTGGTGAGCAGGCTACAACCCGTGGTCTGCTGCCGCGTATAATCACAAGAGAAATGGGCATAGACCCATCTGGTTTTGAGGCATCGTCGATCCTCATCTTGTGGAGTGCTGCAAGGAACTTGGAGGCAGTCAGCCTCATGACTCTGCGTGTCAGTGATATCCGCATTTCTGTGGGTCTAGCTCGATCTCAACATCAGGAGAGGAAGGTCAGTTTAGACTGCTCTTCTTTTGATCAAGGCGATATTGCATTTTCCGTAAGAGTGCTGTTAGGTCAGCATGTGCAGGAAATATGAAGGTTGGTCATCGTCGATCATCAACAGTTCAGTGATATTCCACTAGGGAGAGAATGTCGATCACTTCTTTGACTGTACCAAGCTTTAAGCATGTACATACTCCCTAGGTGAAGGCGTTTGGGTCATCGACTAAGAACCTATGAACCGACCCTTCAATCTACTGCATACGTACAAAATATTACTTAATTACCATCGGGGAGCAGGATTAGGTAGTAAGAGACCTATGTTATTTGCAAGGTGGGATTTTATAGATTTGATGACTTGTCGATCTTCCGCTTAAACATGAGAAGTCGGTATGTAGATCCCCAATGGCTATTGATCTCTTCTTCATGATCGTCGATCTCAATGCTCTACTGCGCCGCTGCGATTGAACACGATCGGTGAATCTACTGAAGATCAGACCTTGCAGTAGTAAAAATCACACTGAAAATATTTAGTAAAAACGTGGCGATATACTTTCTCCATCAGGTTGCAGGTCGCGGATTTATTTAGTTCAGCCTGTGAATTTAACTCACTAACAGACTGACTTTGTTGATAGGATCAGATGAACTTCATAATACATCTGCGCTATTGAAACCCCAACCTACAAGGCTGAGGCTACATTACATGAACACGGAGTTATATGCATCGTTGAAGTTGGATAGGATTGCATTGAGTTGCTGCAAAGAATGCTGCGTGCCTTGCATGAAGTGGCTGATATACCTGTGGATTCAATCAGGGAACTCTTGGCGCAAGAACTTGGAGGAAGATCAATTGATGTCTTTATGGTCGTAGCCGTGGCGTTAACTCGGCTCGTAATCCTTCTCTCAGTGTGACATGGATTGTGCATGAACATTGAGTGTGAAGATCTAAGCGTCTGTGTGATTTATCCGGTGTTTGAGGTTGCTTGGTGACAAAGGTGCTGTCACGGCACCGACCGTGACGCGATGTTGACGCCCTGTCACGTGAGCTCCGGTCACGTGACCAGGCCCCAACGCGTTCCTAGCTATAGCTTTCCGTAGAGCCTCAGGGCTTCCTTGCTCTCTACAGCACAATAACGATATTTACCCTGACCTGCTTTCCTGTGCTGTAATAGTTTATACTGTCCCTTAACTCGGCTATACTATCGCGAGGTATATACTTAACTAATTATAAACTTCCCTGAATTCCCCCTTTAATCCCGAACCTATAATAACGCCTTTATAGCCTAGCCCTCGCCTTTTAGTCCCTATACCTATAGGAAACTAATTATAAGCGAGATAAATATATATACCTTAAACCTTGCCCTGTAATTTAACTTGGCTTAATAGACTATAGTCTTTACTATAAAGTTAGCGCTTTTCCCTTTTCTCTTTAAAACCCTGTAAAAATCTAGTGTTAATAGCGATTATATATATTTAATAAACGCGATCGTTAAGGATAACGACCTTTACTACTAGTTCTATCTTTTTAATTAAATAATAAATAAGGCTTAGCTTAATAGGAAAAATAAAAGTAAACCTTTAAGTAGAAAATCTTAAAATAGGTAGCTGAAAATTAAAACTTTAAAGTATAAATTAAAGCTTAGGTTAAAGCTTTAAATATAGCTTTACTGCTAAACCTTAAAAATAATAATTTATTTAACTGCTGCTAAATTAAAGACTTTAAGTAATTTAATAGTAAGTAAAAAGATATTATTAAATGCTAATAAAAATATATTAACTGGCGCTTTTAGATTAATATTACTTTTATAGGTAATTAGTTAATCTTTTTAATTAAATTTAAAAAAATCCTATATATTATAGGCCTTTTAAAGGGAGATATATATTAACTGTAATAAAAAAACTTTAATACTATTATCGAGAATTTTAATAACCCTGCCTAATAGTATTAAAAGATTAATATAATACTCTTTACTAATTTTAATAAGTAATATAAAATAATCGACTTATTTTAAAAGGTATTGCAGTCCTTTAATAATTTATATATATTAAATAAACCTTTTTAAAACTTTATAGTAAAGTTATCTGTATTAGGCAGTAAATATAGTAAAACTGCTAAGCAGATAATAAAGGCTTTAAAGATAAAGGTCTTTTAAGAACTTGCTAATGCTATAAAGACTTAAGTAATTAAGCCAAATAAATTTAACTTTATTAAATAGTGCTAACTCTATTAAATTATCTATAATAGGCTTTAAAAAGGCGCCTATTATAATGCCCTCTGCGCTGCTTAAATAGGCTGGCGTTAATAAAGCTATTAATAATAGCAGCAATATTATTAATACTAGTAAAATAACTAAATAAATAACTAAACTGCCGCCTTAGCGCCAACCAGTAACCTAATATAATTAAATACTATATATACTATACTACTTTACTTTTAAGTCTTTTATAAGGAATATATCGCTAAAAGACTATACTTTTACTATAAAAAAGTAGGTTACAGCTTTAATAAATATAATAAAAAGAAATAGGCTAATATATACTAAAGAAATTTATATTAAGTATAAAATTAAAATTACTAGATTTAGCTATACTAGCTATACTTTAACCTAGCAGTATTTTAAAGCTAGCAGCAGAATAGCCTAGTAAAGTATAATAATTAAACCTTAATAGTATATTAATATTACCTATAACGCTTAATTAACCTATAAATCTAGGCTTTAAATAATATACTCTCTTTAAATATTAATAAAAATAATAATAGTAGCGCTATTTTATTAACTTTTAACCTACTTTAATTTAACTAGCTATACCTATTAAAAACCTAGACTTAATTTATAAACTAGGGAAAAGATTAACCTCTATTAAAAGTTGCAAATAAAGGTTAACGGTAAATAGTATTATTATCTTAAAATAGATCTATTACTGCCTTTTTAATTAGAAGCCCTTTAAACTTAAATTAGTAGACAGTAAATCCCTTTTAATATAAACTATACTATCCCTCGCATATAATATTTATATTAATATAAAAGCTTTAATAGATAGCAGCTATATACTTTAAGCTTTTATTAATTGCGCCTTTATTAAACAATTTAATATTATTACTTAATAACTGCTATTTACTAAAAACCTTTTTTTTACTAATAAAAGTATAGCTAATAAAATTTTAAACTTTTTTATTATATAAACTATAATCGGCCCCTATAAAGAACTTTACTTCTTTTTCATTATAAGTATCCTTAATAATATATTTATTATCTTTAGCCTTTTATAGCTAAAAAAATATAACTTTAATATTAACTAAAAAAAATAACTATTACTTTTAAATCCTATTACTATTATAACTATTGCCTTTTAAAGAATATAGCTAGCTTTATATAAATTTTAATAGCAGTTAAAATAAAAAACAATTTCGCTAAAGCTAATATAGGGAATATATATTACTAGCAATTAATAATTAAAGACGCCTTAAATAAAGCAAAGCCTAACTTAACTAAATAAAAAACTATACTATACTAAGTAACTATTAGTTAAAAATACTTAAAAAAAGGAAAACTATAACTTAACCGGAAAAGGAGCTTATAAACTGCGCATTCTATAAACCTTAATATTAAATTAAGATTACTATATAACCTGCAAATACAGCAGAACTAATAATAAGGAAATATAGGTATAGATAATCCTAAACTAAGTATATATAAAGCTGCTGCCTGCCTTTATAATTTACAGTTAATAATAAAAAGGAAAACCTTTATTAAAGCTATTACTATTACTTTTTAATATACTGCTTTTGCAAAACTAAACTAAACTTTAAAATTAAAAAGTATATTTAAATATAGCAGATATATAAATAGTAGCAGCTATAAACTTTATTACTTTCTATTATTAACTATATATCTATATAATAAAAGTAACCTAAGAAAAGATTAATTAAATTATCGAGATTAAGGAATTAGCGCCTATTAGCCTATTAAAGCTTTTAAATAAGTTTTTCTAATAAATACTTATAGGATAAAGAGATTATATTAAAGTAAAAATAGTATTACTAAAAGAAATATATAACTTTATTAATAAATACTACTTTTTAATATAATTAAAAAAGATTATAGCTGCTAATATAGAGAAATTTATAGTAGGAAAACCTAAGTTTAATAAATTAGATATCTTAAAGAAACTGCTATCCTGGCTATATAACCTATATAATACCTTTTTACTAAAAATAGTAAATAAGCTTCCTTTATAATAGGCCTAGGACTATAAAATCGAGATATTACTAGGAAAAGACCCTTTATATTAAAAGAATAGGCTATTTTTATTTAATAAACTGCAGGTAATAAAAAAATAGTTAGATAATAATTTAGTAAAAGGATTTATTTGCAAATTATAAGTATAATATATTATTCCCTTCTTTTAATTATAAAACTAAAAGGCAGTATCTGTATTTATTAAGACTATTAAAGGTTAAATAATATTACTATTAAAAATTAATACCTATTACTATTAATCTAGGAAACCTTTAATACTTTAAGCTATATAAAGGTATATATAAAACTTGATATTATTGCTGCATTTAATAACCTTTATATCGCTAAAGGAGATATATAAAAAATAGCGTTTATTATAAAGTTTAGCCTTTTTAAAATATTAATTATACCTTTTAGCCTCTATAATATACCTGCTATATTCTAATACTATATTAACTATACTTTTTATAACCTTTTTAACTATACCTATATAGTATACCTTAACAATATCTTTATATACTTTTTAAGCTAAAAAGAATACTAAAAATATATCCGCAAAGTAATAGCCTGCCTTTAAAACGCTAGCCTTTAAATCGATATTATTAAATATAAGTTTAAGACAATAAAAATAAAATACCTTAGCTTAATTATTACTTTAAAGGGATTAAAGATAGATCTTAAAAAGGTTAAAGCTATATTAAACTAGCAATTACCTAAAAAAGTAAAAGACTTATAAAAGTTCCTCAGCTTTATAAACTTTTATTTTTATTTTATTTAAAGATACTTTAAAATAGCTGTATTATTAAATAAGCTTTTAAAGAAAGACTGACTATATATTTAAAGAGAAAAATAGCAGGAAGCCTTTAATTTAATTAAATATACTTTTAAATTAACTTTAATTTTAGCCTTTTTTAATTATAATAAATAAATAGTCTTTAAAATAAATGCCTTTAATTAGGCATTAAATAGTATTTTATTGCAGTATAATAAAAAAGGTATTTTATACTTTATTGTATTCTTTTCTATAAAGTATAACGCTTAAGAATACAACTATAAAATCTATAATAAAGAACTCCTAGCTATTATTAAAGTAATAAAGGAGTAGCGCCTAGAATTATAAAGCTTATAAAAATTTAATGTTATTATAGACTATAAAAACTTTAAATATTTTACTTTAATTAAAGCTTTAAATTAATAATAAGTTTAATAGTTTAAATTCCTTTTTAACTTTAACTTTTGCATTATCTATTAACCTAGCTTTAAGGCTATAAAGCCTAATACTTTAAATAAAAAAGTAAAAGATAGGCCTGCGAAATTAAATCCCTTTAATAATTAAATTAAAAATAGGCAATATATTATTTTCCTATAAAGTTCTTTTAGCCTTAAAGTTTAAGTAACGTTTTAAAAAGAGATTTTATTAAATATAGAAATATCTATAAAGGCTGCCCCTATAGCTATAATAATACCCGCAGAAAATAAACTAATTAATAACCTAATTGCAGTAGTATATAAATAAAATACTATAGCGAGAGAAATAGTAACTGCATTTTAAAACCTTAATATCCGCTAGTAGCTAAAGCAGCTTTACAGGGAACTTTAAATTGCAATAAATAACTGCTAAGTAAGAAGTAATAGAATTTATTATTAAAAGCGGCTCTTTATTCCCTTTAATAATAAGCTTTATATATAAATCCTATTTAGAAACTACTTTAATAGCCTAGCTAAATATTTAGGTAAGTTTAAAACCCTAAACCTTATTAGCCGAATATATTAATGGCTATAAATCTTAAAAGATACTAAAGCATTTATATAAGCCTGTAAACTATATATTAAAATAAAGGCTTTATAATCTTTACTATAAGGTTTCCTTTAACTACTGCTAGTTTTATTTTGCATATAGTTAAATATCTCTATTAATTATATTATACTACTGCTTAAATCCTACTATTATAATATTACTTATAAATATTTACTGGTAATTGTTTACTGCTTTATTAAAATATATTACTTTATACCTATTACTTTACTATTAATAAAAAAGTTAGCTAATATATTTATTAATAGGATTTACTGCCTTTATAGTATACCTAATAATATTATATTAAACTGCAGTATATAATTTATATTAAAATTCTAGGAATAACTTTTAAAGCGATTAAGAGTTATATTAAAATAGTTATTAGCCTTTTACTTTAAAACTAATAGCTAAACTAAAAGAGTTAATATAAATATAAAATAATACCTGTAAGCTTTTATTAACTTTTACTAAGACGACTAGGTTTACTAGCTTTTATTAGCTAAATTTACTGTAAATAATATAGTATTTAAAACTACTAGTATATTACTGTTTTTTATTAACTATAGTTTTAACCTTTATTTAAAGATAAAGCCTTTATAGCCCTGCCTATTAAACTTTTCTGCAGTAAAGAAAAAAGAGTTTTTCTATATTAATGCTATTACTAATTGATTTAAATGCATTATTATATAACTAAAAGCCTTTATTAAAGCTTTAAGAAAAAAATATAAAGAAAACGCGAATATATAAAGGGAGGCGTTACTAGTTTATATTATTAGGCAGGAAGTCTTTATTAATATATAACATATAAAGATTAACTGGCTAATAAAAAAGCTGGATAATAAATAGGCGGGACTTTATATAATAATTAAGGTATATTTATAAGCCTATACTATTAGTTTACTGGAAGGTATAAAGATTTTTTTAGTTTTATATAACTCTCTTTTACAATTTAAAACAGCTACTTTACTGCGCTTTAAATAAAAAATAATTAATAAAGTTAAGTTAAGGAATATTTAAAGTAAAATACTGGAAAAGGAAAATAATATAAATAAAGTATAAAAGAAATAAGAGTTTAAAGTGCTTTTAGATGATTATAATAATAATAGTTTCTACTACTTTATTAAATAGAGATACTATACTGCTATATAGTAACTAGCTAAGGATTTATAAGGCTAAGAGAGGGTAATATAAGACTTTTATATAAAAAACCTAAAAAAGCTAGGCTTACTGCAATAAATACTAAAAGGAATTATAAAAAAAGAAAAAAAGGAAATAGCTAAAAAGAAATTAATGCCCGCAAAGCGCTAATTAAAGACTATACTACACTAAAGCCTATAACTAAACTATATATCACTAATATTAAAAACTATATAATTCGCTTTATTTACCTTTATATTAAAAGTATTAAGATAGATTACCTGGAATTTCGATTTATATAAGTAATATAGCTATTCGCGGCTAAATGGCGAGATAGGAGGGGGGGTACTGTTACGGCACTGACCGTAACGCAATATTAATGCCCTGTTACGTGAGCTCCGGTTACGTGACCAGGCCCTAACGCGTTCCTAGCTATAGCTTTCCGTAGAGCCTTAGGGCTTCCTTGCTCTCTACGGCACAACAACGATATTTGCCCTGACCTGCCTTCCCGTGCCGTGATAGGTGCACCTGGTTGCGGGACGCTATTTATGTGTTTGCTTCGGAAACCAAAAGAAAACTACCATTCAGAAATATGCGAAATACACCGTGTTTTTATGTCCTCCCGGAAGATTGGCTGTCTGGGTAACCTGATTGATTGATTGATTGATTAATATACCATTAACGTCCGATAGCAAAGGCCACCAATCCCAGTAGGGCAAAAGGACGTGCTATGCTAGGACTAGCTACAGTATTACTAATAAACACATAAGTTCCCCTATATAGCATTTTGTCGCCTTAAAGGGCATAGTCTTCTAGCTCTTCTCCCGTTAGCGGGTTGAGGAGTCGCGCGAATCTCGCGTAGTATATTAGGTAACTGTAGTTAGCTATAGCAGGGGGTTAGCCTTTACCGATTAAAAGGAGGCTTAGTATTAGGCCGCAAGTAAAATCCTTTATAGGATAAAAGAGAGATAAAAGAAAGAATTAAACAATTAGTATTATAATTTATATTGCGGTTAATTAGGCTTTTTAGTGGCGCGGGCATATTCTAGTAAAGAAGCTAAAGGCCTGCGCTGTTTAAAGGAAGTAGTTATAGCTAGTCTTTAGTAAATAGAAGGTCGGTTTATGAATTAAAAGGGCTAATCTTTATCGCTGCACTTTACTAATCTTCCTGTAATAGAAAATATAGTTATATACTTTTTTTTTACTATAGCTGCAGTTTATTATTATATTTTTATACTAAAAGTATTTATAATACTGCGCAAAGTCCTTATACTAAAATATAATAGCTAGTAAATAATAAAGCTTTTTTTATAGAATTGTTAATTCTTTAAGGCATTTTAGGTTAATAGTTAATTTAAATAGGCAGTATATATTAAGTATATTCTCCTTTTACTAGCTTTTAAAGCTAGTTTTTAATTTTGCCTTTACCTTTTATTAAAAGAAGGTAAATATAAGTATTATATTAAATAATATTAATTGTTTATAGTTTCGTTTTACTAATTAGTTTATAGCTTTATTGCCTTATATCCTTTAATAGCTTAAATACTATTAAGTATATATATTTTCTTTATATATATTCTTTAATCTTTAAAACTTAATAAAGATTTATTATAATAAGTTTAATAATATACCTTTAAGGCAGTATATTATAGCTATATTATTTAAATAAATAATACTATTCCCTATATTATTATTATTAGCTAAAGCAGCTTTAAATCCTTTTAATACTTTAGCTGCTTTACTATTAAATACCTTTACTAGGCCTAGTTAACTATATTTATTTATAATCTCTTTACTGTTTTACTATATTAAAAAGCTATAGTTAACTACTTTTATATTAAAGTATAAGCTATTTATAAATACTATTATATCTTAAAGTGCTATTATAGCTATTTAGTTATTAAATTCCTTTATAGCTTTAACTTTATTATTTAAGAAAAGGGTTTAGTATTTAATTAATTTAAGGAAAAGGGTTAGTTTTAGGCAGCTTTTAGTAAACTATATAGTTTACTGTAACTTTATTATAGGCGTTAAAGTAGTATATCTATATAGGCGTTAGTTAAGGCAGGTTTTATAGACTAGAGGGTATTAGTTGTTTAGTAATAGCAGTTTAACTGTAAATTAAAGCTTTTAGGCATTAAAGAGTTATATTATTGAAGGGATCCTGCTTTTTTTATATAAAATTAATATAAAAGTTATTTTTTATATTAAAAGGATTGCCTATATAGCTGTTTTAAAAACTAAGCTTATATAATTAAAGAGGTATTATATTTTATATACCTTTAAGCCTTTATACTATATTTCTGCTTTATAGTAAAGTATTAGCTTAATATATATATAAACTGCTTAGTGTATTAGGTATAGTGCAGCCTTTTATATAAAGTTTAAAATGCCTTAGAGTATATTTATTACTATATAGGCTTTTATAATTTATTCTTTAATATATATTTTAAAGCTAAGCTTTTAGTTAAGGAAAACGCTAAGCTATTTAATTGCGCCTTTTTTAAAGGTAGTCTTTTCAGTATTATTATATATTACTAGCAGGTTATTTTAAATATAGTGTTTTAAAAAGTGTATTACTTTTATTTTCCTAGGATTAAACAATATTATATTATCGCTGCCCTATTATTAAAGCTTTTAAAAAGCAGTTATTGCCTAAGCTACTATCTAGTTAAAGGTATTACTAATAAAAAAGCAATACTATATTATTTATATAGCTAAATCTTTATAGCTTATTAATAAATGATTACTTAATTACTGCTATATAAAGCTGGGCAGGGGCAGCGAGTAGGTAGTATATTAAGGCTATATAGAGTAGAAAAAGGATTAAAGATACTAGTAACCTTTAAGGGAAACTATAGTTTAAAGGGAGCAGCTAAGTTATTATATTTTATAGTTTTATTTAAGCTTTATAGTCTATTATAAAGGAAAGGGCCTATTAGGCTATATAGTTAAGCTAGCTTTATTTATATAATTAAAGTATTAATCTGTTAATATAGACTATATTAAAGGCCTTTTAAATATTGGTTATAATTAAAGTCGCTACTTTATTGTTATAAAAAGCTAGCTTAACTTTATAGACTAAAGCTATAATTAAGTTTATACCTAATCTTTTAAAGAGGGCGCTAGCCTATTTAGTATATAGTACCTGCTATTTAATTGCAGTATATACTATCCTTTATATAATAAAGCGTTTAAGTCTTTTGCCTAGGTATAAAAGGAGAGAGATTAGCCTTTAAGCCTTTAAGGATAAAAGATCTTTCTTTTTTAGCTTAAAGATTATTATTACTTTAATTAATTTAAAAGCTAATAAATAATACCTAGTTTTAAAGTAAATTTTATAAAAAGAGTAGATATATTTTTTAATTACTAGCTAGCAAAAATATAAAAGGTTTACTATTATATTATTAACGCTTAAAAATATATTATTTATATATATTATAGCTACTGCTACTTCTTTTAGCGAGACTATTATTAAAAGTGTAATTTAATATTAGTTAATTAAGATTTATAAGTTTTTAATATTATTAGCTGCTATATATCTTTTAAGTATAGCGTTATAAAAGGTAATAGCCTTTTTTTCCTAGGAGGTAAAGACTTAGTTGTTTATTTACAGTAGCGGCAGTTAAAAGATTAATTTTAGCCTAGCTTAGCGGGCTATATAAAAGATATCTTTACTTTCTTTAACTATACCGATTATATCTCGCTAATATACCCTTTTTATATTCTTTACTGTTTTTTTAAAGGTCTTTTAAGTGTTATAGAGATAGGCGTTTAATAGTATAACTGCTGTTCTTTTAGCTGTTAAGAAAGCTTAGTGGCTCTCTTTATATTTAGCTTTTTATTATAGTTTAAAAGGTAGCTGACCTAGTAGTCGGCTTATTATCTTTATAGATTTATAAAAGAGAGAGAGTAATACTTTAGCTGTTTAATTTATAGCTGCTACTATTAGTTAAAGGGGGGGAATAAATAAAATCCCTTTTTTAATTAAAGCTAAGAAATATCCTTTATTATTATCCCTTTTTACTTTTAGCCTTTTAAATAATATTAGGCAGTAAACTAAAGCTAAGATTATAATATTTAATATAATATAGTTAAAGTTAATAAAAAGGTAATCTTTTAGTATAGTTTCTATTAATAGTATATTTAAGAATACAGGTTAATTGTATTGCTTAATATATAGGTTAAAGTATTTAGGGGGTTAAGGAGAGAAAGGCTGGTTTTTAAGGCCTAGTTAACTATTAGTGCGCTTTAATTACAGTTATTAATTGCCTACTATAAAGAGTATATAGTATTAAAGTCTTTAACTATTATATAGTTTTTAGCAACTAACTATATAAATAAAGTATTAAAGGCTTTAAATATACTATATTCTTTATAAAGGTTAATAGTTATAATTTTATTTATATAAACTTAAAGGAGGTCTTAAATAGTTTTAGTAAATAATTATTTAACTTAAATTTCTACTTTTTTATTTATATATATTAAAACTTATAGGCAGGTACTATAGTTTATTTAGGTTATTATTAAAAAGAAAGTCTAGAATTCTTTATATTATACTATATAGTTTATTAGGGGTAACTAATATACTTAATGCATTTATAGTCCTTTTTACTAGCCTATTTAAGTAAAGTTAATTGCTTAGTTAAGTAACTACTAGATTAGGGAGGCATAAGACTATAAAGATAAATAGATAGACTTAGTTTAATAATAACTAACCTGCATTCTCCTTTAATATACTACCCCTACCTGTATTCTTATAGCTATTAAAGTGTAAAGAGGTAATTATTAATTGCTTTTAACTGCAGATATTATAATTAAATTATTAAAAAGGAGGGCTAAAAAGTAAAGATTTTAGTGTATTTAGGTAACCTTTCTATTCTGGCTAGACCCGGAATTAGGCCTGACGCTAGGACCGAGTTCCGGAGGAACTTCGGTGTAAGTCAGGAAATTTCTGTTATCTTCAACAATAACAATTAAGCTAGGACCAGCTATCCCGCCTACCCTAGACTTAATACAATGGCCACAATGGCTATTGTAAAAAATCTAACTAAAATGGTTTCCTGTTTATATGGCCATAAGTCGATTTGGCCGATTTCCTATATAAATAAATTTTGCGGAAAATAGGAATAAAGCTATAAACCCAACTCTGCCGCTATATTCCTATTATCTAGTCAGAGGACTATAGTAAAAGACAAAGCTATTGTTCATAAAATCACTTCTACACTAGCCGCATATACACTAGATATTCTATAGCTTCTAGCTATTAGATTAATTACAATTCAATTGTTTATCTATTGTTAACCTAACTAGACTCTTAGTCGTTTCCTTATTACTGCATTATATACAGCTTCTTAAAAGCTGTATATAAATAAAGTTTAGTATAACCTTGTTAATTTAACAGGTTATAAGCCTGGGAGAGTTTTCCTTAGGTCTTTATTAATAGATTTTTCTAGTGGTTACAGCACTTCCTTTAATACTACTACAGCACTTATAGCGGGTTTTTATAGTGCTTATCCTAATACTTATCTTAATGCTTATATAAGCATTATTTTTAAGATTATAGCTACTAGAAGCTATTTTTAGACTTTTACTGTAAATACTGTTGCAGTTATAGTAGTACTGCTACTATTTTTACTATTTTTAATAATTTATATATACTATAAAGTATATTTCCTATTTTAATAGGATATAGGTCTGATAGCAGTATAAGTTAACCTATTAAAGCTCCTAGTAGCCTTATTTCTTTAATTAAAGATAATAGCTTTCCCTAGTATTAAAGGGATTTATTTATTTAAGTGCAGAATATAAAATAAGAGCTTTAGGCATAGAAGGCTTTTACTGAGACAGTTAAAGTACAGTTAAAGGGTTAAAATAATACTATAACTCAGTTATCTAACACTCTAGCTAGCCTAGCTGCTACTATATTAAAGCTTTAATAATAGACTACTAGTCTAATATAAATTAATCCTATAGCCCTTATTTTAATGCCGATATAAGCTTCTACTCCTATTCCTATATTAATCCAAATTCTATTTTTATTTATTCTTTAACCCTAAAATACTATTTCTACTTCAAATAATAGTTTTATTAAAGAGGCATTAAAAAAGGTTTATAGCTTTCTAGAAAGCTATAAGCTAATAGGCCCTAATAACTTTAATTAATAGAAACAGTCTTTAAGCATTATACTAAAGGCTATAGATTATTATACTTTTATAGAAAATCCTTTAGTTACTGATTCTTTATTTAATTTAAAACAGGCTTTATTACTTATATTAATTAAAAATAGTTTAACAGCTATTCCTGCTATATTTATTGCTTGGATTTAAAGCCTAAAAGAAGCATTTTTAGTATTAAAGAGATAATATAGTTACTTTAATACTCTATAAAGAGATTCCCTTTATAGGGAATTTCATTTATTAAATTATAATAATAATAAAGGATTTTTAACTGAATTTAATGCTACTTTTAACGGCTTATTAGCTAAGCTAGCTATTTTAAGGGTTAATATTAATATACTAAATTAAGTAAATTAATATTTAAATTCCCTAGAAAAGACTTATCTTTAATAGGCTAAAAGAATTAAAAGAACTATTAGATCTAGTAGAGCTATTAAGCAATTTACTAAAGGTTTTAATATTTAGTTCTTTATAGCAGATATATTAAAAGAGACTAAGAATTTATCTTCTACTGCATATAAAGTTAATAAGGCCTCGGGCCCTTTTAAGTCCTTTAATTAAAAGCCAGCTTCTATTTCTAATAAAAGGAAAAGAAATTAAAAGAATTAATAAAACTAGAAGCAAACTATAAAGGATACTGCTTTTGCTAGTATATACTATCTAGCTACTAGGGAGTATAGCTTAAAAGAGCTATTAAGAGAGTCTTTTACTGAATTTATTAGCAGTTTAGGTAGTAATTGAGATCTTTTATATACCCTAAACGCTAAAAAAGGAAAAAAGTATTTTAATCCTTTTAAGCCTTTTAAATCTTTTAAAAAACCTAAACCCCTTAAACTCTCTATTTAAGATAGTTTATTATATAATACTAGATCTACAGTTTATATAGTTAATTCTAGGAAATAGTTTATAGACTATAGACTTAATAATAGGGACTTAAATATTGTCTATACTAGCGGGGGCCCTATTACCTTTAAAGGAATAGGTATAGCCACTTTTACTATCTTTAATAAAGATAATAACTATAAAAACATAAAATTATTAAATACCCTTTATTGCCTATAGCTAAATATAAACCTTATAAGTGGTTTAAGGCATTACTAAGCTAAAGGATATATATAGTATAATACTCTTTTTATAAAAACTATACAGCCAATAAAGCTATTAAATCCCTTAAAATATAGTTTTTTCCTTATAATTAAAGGATATACTATACTATACAGCTATATAAATAGCTATAAAGCTTATAGCTCTATACAGGTTTAAATTCCTGCTATTAGTAAAAAAAAGGCTTAGGAATATATCGCTATTCCAAAAGGAACAGCTTTAAAAAAACTAACTAGATCTAGTCCTAGGCTTATAAAAAAGAATAATCTTAAAGGAAAGGATCTCTCTAAACTCCCTGAAACCCTAGGCCAAGTAAAGGAAAAGGGGCCTTATATGCCCCTATTGCCTAAAGAAATAGGGGGGAATAAGCCTATAGAGGATACCCTTATAGAGGAAAGGCCCTGTATACTTAAGGAATCCTCTATTACTGAAGATTTAGAAATTGTTAAGCTATTTAAATTAAAGGGAGATACTATTATTAATAGTAATTCTAGCTATAAGCTGCTAAATCTAGCCCTTTTATAGCATAAAAGACTAGGTTATATTAGTTTAAGTCTACTAAAGAAGACTGCTAAAATAACTACTGGAATTCCTAACTTTAATTCTATTAAAGAGGCTGAATTCTATTGCCTAGCGTGTAATAAAGGAAAAGCTATTAGGAGGCTTAATTTAAAGCCAATTCCCGATCCACTAGCCTCTCTAGATCGTCTAGAAGCTAATACTTTCTCTATAAAGCCAGTGCCTTATAACAAGGCCCCTATTAATCTTTTAATTATCGATAGAAAATCAAGATATAGGTGGCTATTCCTTTTAAAAGATTATAGTGGACCTACCCTTTTAGCTACTATATAAGGCTTTATAAATAGCCTGAAAACGCAGTATAACTAGTATTTTAAGGAATTTTACTATAATAGCGGAAAGGAAATTAATTAAGAACTTTAAACCTAGTTCTTTTCTTTAGGAATTATATATTCCTATAGCAGCCCTTATATTTATAAACAGAATAGTCTAATAGAACGCTTTATTAAAGTTTTATTAAATAAGCTATAGGCTACTATTATAGCAGTTAACCTGCCACTATATCTTTAAAATTTTATTATTACTGCAGTTTTTAAATTAATTAACTATACAGCTATTACTAATAGGGACTTTACCCTTTATTAAAAATTATATAAAGACTTAGACTTTAATAAAGATTATAAACCTAATCTGCGAAGATATAGGATTATTGGCTTTTATTGTAAGGTATTTATTCCGCAAGAATAAAGGGCTAAAGGCTATAAATTAATCCCTAGGACTGAAACTAAGAGACTATTAGCAGTTTTAGGTAATAATACCTACTTTATCTATATCCTAACTAGATATACAGTCTTTAAATCGTTAACTATAAAGCTGTATAAAGATAAGATTCCTAAGCTTTAAATTCTAAAGCCTACTACAGGTTAGGATAATAAGGAATTAGAGGGAGAAATAAAGCTAGGTTTTATAGATTAAATAATTCCTAGCTTTCGGGATATTAATCCTTTACTCCCTAACCTTATTTTAAAGGGAGTACCTACTACTATTCCCTTTATTCCTATACCAGTTATATAAGACTCTGCAGTTATAGAGGATCTTATAGATATAGATATATCCTATTTTCTTTATAATAGCGTTAGAAAGTTAACTTTTCCAGCCGCTGCAGTATAAGACCTATAAACGCTTAAGTAAGTATTTTATAATCCTAATAAAATTGAATGGCTAGGAGCGATTTATAGCGAATTTAACTAGCTAGTCGAACAATATACCTTTGCCTTTATTAAGCGTAATAGTATTCTTAAAAGCAGGAATCCTATTACTAGTCGATTAGTCTTAAAGACTAAAAAAGACTAGAATAATAGAATAGTAAAATTTAAAGCTAGGCTAGTTGCTAGGGGTTTTCAACAACTAGAAGGAATAGATTTCAACTAAACGTTCGCCTTAACAGCTATTCCTTTTACCTGGCAGCTTTTATTAGCCTTAGCTATTATCTATAACTAAGAAATCGAATAAATTAACTTTATTAGTGTATTCTTTAATAGGATACTTAAAGAAACTATCTTCCTTAACTTTCCTGAAAGGTTTAAAGACTATGCTAGTTAAGCTTCCTTTAAGACTAAATCTATTCTTAGAAAGCTGGGTTATAACCTTAATATAGATTAGGTTATTCAGTTACAGAAAGCTCTTTACAGTCTAAAACAGTCCTTTAAAGAATGGCAATAGGCCCTATAAGCCTTAGGAAATAAACTAGGATATAATCCTTTAATTTCTGACTCTGCTATTCTCTACAATCTATATAACAGTATTTTTATTATTACTTATATAAATAACTATCTTCTTATTAGACTAGATAAAAAAGCTATAGCCCAGTTAAAGCTAGCTTTTAATAAGGTCTATGCTATAGAAGATAAAGGCCCTACCTTTTTCTTTTTAAGGGTTTAGATAATTAAAGATAGAAAAAGAGGCCTTTTTTGGCTTTCCTAAAAACAGTATATTACTAAAGCTATAGAGTTTTTTAACCTTTAAAACTCTAAGCCTATCTAATTACCCTTACAGCCCTCTATTTTAGCTAATAAAACTATAACTAAACTGGATAAAGCTAATACTAAGCTTTTTTAAGCTATTATTAGTACTATTATCTACTTAACAATTTATACTTAAATAAATACCAGCTTTCCAGTCCAGTAGCTAACTAAACAATTTCAAGGCCTTTATAAAGAGCACTTAAACGCAGCCCGCAACCTATTACAGTATTTAAATAATACCTAGGATCTAGCTATTCAATATAATAGAAAATCTAGTCCTATACCTATTAGTTATTGCAATAGTAATTTTGCTGGGGATAAAGAATTAAGCAAATCAATTTATAGCTATATTATTATAGTTGCTAATAGGCCAATTAGCTGGAAGTCAAAAAGGGGCTTAACTATCTGTCTTTCTATGCTAGAAGCAGAGTTTATAGCTCTTATAGAAGCTACTAGGGAGATTCAGTGGCTTATTGGCCTATATAAAGAGGTAGATCAACCAATTATACAGCCAATCTCTCTATTTAACGACAACAAAGGTGCTATCTCTACCTCAAATAACCCTACCCTTTATAATCAAATAAAATATACTTTATTGCGTTTTAATTATATTAGGGAATAGGTTAAAAATAGCGTTATTACAGTCAGCTATCTGGAAACTAGTAAAATGGTTGCCGACAGGCTTACTAAGCCTCTTCTAGGTCCGAAATTAAGGAATTTTATAAGTCTCTTTAATCTCAAGATTTTACCTAAGGTATATACCTAAAGTTCTTACCCTTCTTATAGTTATTAGCTATTTTATAGCTATTAGCTATCTTTATTATTTTCAGCTATATTACCTATCCTTTTTATTTTTGTTCTAGTTAGATTCCTATATCTAGATCCTATATTTACTTTAAAGTTATATAGGATAGTATCTATTCCAGAGGGAGTGTTAAAAAGGAGGGCTAAAAAGTAAGGATTTTAGTGTATTTGGGTAACCTTCCTATTCTGGCTAGACCCGGAATTAGGCCCGACGCTAGGACCGAGTTCCAGAGGAACTTCGGTGTAAGTCAGGAAATTTCTGTTATCTTCAACGATAACAATTGAGCTAGGACCAGCTATCCCGCCTACCTTAGACTCAATACAATGGCCATAATGGCTATTGTGAAAAATCTGACTAAAATGGTTTCCTGTTTGTATGGCCATGAGTCGATTTGGCCGATTTCCTATACAAATAAATTTTGCGGAAAATAGGAATAAAGCCACAAACCCAACTCTGCCGCTATATTCCTATTATCTAGTCGGAGGACTATAGTAGAAGACAAAGCTATTGTTTATACAATCACTTCTACACCAGCCGCACATACACTAGATATTCTATAGCTTCTAGCTATTAGATTAGTTACAATTCAATTGTTTATCCATTGTTAACCCAACTAAACTCTCAGTCGTTTCCTTATTGCTGCATTGTATACAGCTTCCTAGAAGCTGCATATAAATGAGGTTTATTATAACCTTGTTAATTTAACATAAATAATTCACAGTATCTTTTAGTCTTTATATTACTTAATTATAGCTTTATAGTTTTATTAAAAGCGCGGTTCCTGCGCTTTATTATAGTTATTATTAATATATATATATATTTAAAGCGCCGATTCCCCCTTAATAAAACTAATAACTGAGATAAAGGGAAATCTTAGGGATTGCATTACAGAAAGCAATTATTAAAGGCACTTTTATACTACTATTAAAACCTACTTTTATTTAACTACTAATAGAATTATAGGCTAACTTTAATAAATCTTTAAGCAAATATAAGACAATCAGCTAAAAGAAATAGCCTAAAAACCCTTTATTACAGCCAGTTAATATAAATTAATATAATATTTCATTCTAAAAATATAGGTTATCTAGTTGCAATTTCCGAAATATAGGAATTAGGATTAGTTAACTTAAGTATAATGCGCTAAAATATAATAAATAAACGAAATATTAAGTAACTATTAGCCTATAATACCTGCTAATAAAAGGTTAAGGAATTAAGGGAAATTATAAAAGAATTAGTTAATATAGTGAAAGTAAATATATAAATTAAATAGTTAGCTTTATATAATATAATTCCCTTTAAACTAGCAATATATTATCGCAACTTTTATTTCGCTTATAACCCTATAAGCCAGCTAGTAAAGCAATTATAGAAAACTAGTAAGAAATAGATTAATTATTTAATCTCTTAATATAGAGACTTTATTTTAGTTTTATTGACCTTTTTAACTAAACTTTCTTTAACTTTTAATAAAAACACTATCTTTTTTACTTTTATAATCTTTTATATATAGACTACCTTTACCTATATTAAAGTTACTTAAAAGAGACTCAGAAAAAATAATAATTTAATACTGTAAGACCAGTATTAATAAAGGAAATTATCCTCAAAAGAACAGTTAATTCTATTATCTTAAATAAATAAATAAAACCTTTCTTTATTATAAAAAAACTTACTATTATAAAGGAATACTCTGCTATAACCCTTTTATTAAAGGAGTATATCCCTTTTTTACTTAAGAAAAAAATACGCCTATATTAGTTAAATATCCGAGTTAAATAACTTAAACTAGTAAAATAAATAGTATTCTATTATTAAAGGACTATTTAATTAAAACTTTAACAGCTTATCTTAACTTTAAATAAAGGGATTAAAAGTAAATAAATAACTTTTAATTATTAAAGTACTAAATATAACCCCTTTTTTAAAACTTTAATTAAAGGAATTATTTAATTATATACCTAGCCTAACATTAATACCCTTTAAATCTATTACAATAAAAGTTAAGGAAAAATTAAATTCTTTAATAGAAAATAAGAAAATACCATTTTAAAAGTTCCTCTTCCTCGCTTAGGCTTGTAAGAACATTTAAAGAATAAAGCTACTTATAGGGATTAATCTTATAAGTAAATTTAATAGTAAAAATATATTTTAGTTTTTAAAGAATTATAAATAAAAGATAAAAGACTAGGGAATTTTAATAAAAGATTAAAGGAGGTACTTAAAACTATTTATAAAACTAAAAGAATAGAAAACAGTTTAAATCTTTATTAAAGAAAATATTAATTAAAATAAAGTTAAAAAAAGCTTATATAGCATTATAAGCAGTATAATAAAAAACAATTAAAGTTATATACTGCGCAACTTTAAAATCTCTATTATTATAAGCTTATTGGAATATAATTTATAATAAATTAGTTACTTTAATATTAATACTTTTATTAGAAGTTTAATAAAAGAAATTAAAAGGCGGCTATACTGTATTCTTATAATATTACTAAAGTAATATTATTAAAGCTGCTTTAATTAATAATAGCCTTTAAAGAAATTAAAGAAATTAATGATTTTAAAGAGTTAAAATATATTAAAGTCTAGATACTCTTTTATAATAAAATACTTATAGAATTTAATATTTAAAGAGCCTATTCTTAAAAATCTATAAAAACGCCTTTTAAAACTAGGCATATATTTAATTTATTTAAGTTAGAAATAAGCCTAATTTTAAAAAGGCAGAAAGAGCAGTAGTTTATGCCTATAGAACTAAATATATCTTTATAGCTTAAAGATTAGATAAACGCTTTATTTAAAAAATTTAATAAATTAATAGTTTATTTCTTTAATTAAAAGGTTAAAATAATTAATTTAAAGGAAAGAAAGTATTATTATATTACTACTAATAGTAATAGACTTAAATAAAAACTTTTTATATTAATAATTGCTATTAATAATATTAATATAATAGACCCTTTATATAATAATATATTTAACTTTTTCCTTTACTATTACTTAAAGGCAGCTGTAAATATAAAATATTATTAGTATTATATAGATAAAAGCTATTTCCTTTAAAATTATATTAAGCTAGCCTATAATAAAGGCTATAAGTTTATAATATATAACTTAAAGGTAAAAATAGTTTAAATAAGCCTATAGAAAATCTTAGTTTTAGTTTAATTTATTACAGTAATTATAATTATTAGAATTTATATATAAAAAATACTAGCGCTTTAAATAGAATTATTTAAAGCTTAAAATAAAGTTTTACTAAGCCTATTACTTGCAAAAAAAATAAAACTTAGCTTCTTTAATTAAAAGGTAAACTATTATAAAATTAAACTCTTTAATATAGTTTATAAAGAAATAAAATATAGGGAGATATTTAAAATTAAATTACTATAAAAGTTAAATATAATCTTTATAAAAAGACTAATAATAAATATTATATACTTTATAGGCAAAAATTAAATAATTAATAGTAAATAAAATAGTATAGGTATAAAAAGGGCTAAAAGTATCTCTATAAACCTAGCTAAAATAAATTCCTTTAAAAACTACCTAGATAAATATAATTAAGACTGCTTAACTGCAGAATTATTTAATCCGACTTTCTTTACTAACCTTATAGTTAATAAAGACTAAAAGTGTATTTAAATAATTAATAAAGTAAATAAATAAGTTAAAGAGGAATTATTACTGCTTTAATTAAAGCAGCTAATTAAGAAAAAGTAACTGCATTTAAACCTTATACTTGTAATTTTAAAGACTATACTATTTAAACTATAATGCAGTAAAGATAATAAAATAGTAAAAATTAAAAATAAAAAGGAATTATTAAAAGCAGAGTAAGCTAAAATGCTAATCTAAACTGTAATTCTAAATAATGCAATTAAACTTAAGACTAGCACTCTTTTAAATGCTATTTTAGAACTCGCGAATACTTTAAAAGCAGACTTGTTTATAAAATTATAAAGAATTGCTGAAATATAGTTTGATAGGAAAATTAACTTAACTGTATCTAAACCTGTCTTATATTAAATAATATCTTTTTTTACCTATAAATACCCTTTAAAAGAAAAACTATTAAAGAAATTAAATATAATAGCTATATATATAAACTTAATTATATAGACTATTTAGTTATTATAAAATTAATATTTTAAAGCTGCGCCTTTCTAATCCCTATAAATAAAAGGATTTTTAAATAAAGAATTAATTAATCTCGAAAACCTTAATACTTTACTATTATTAAAAGTATACTTTTATAAGTTAAAGTAATTAAATATTACTATTAACTATAAAATAAATTAAAAATAAAGGTTAATAGCTTAAATTAATATAGTTTAAATAAAAAGGATCTTTAAATACTTGCAAGATTTACTTTAAATATAAATATAATTAAAACAGCTTAATAATATATTTATTAAAGTATTTATGGACTTAAAGTTAAAAGGAAATATTATTTTTAATTAGTTAGCTGTAAAATATAGTTTAAAGGTATACCTTTATTAAGCAGTTAATATTATATTTAATAATAAATAAGTAAATATAATTTAAGAAACTATTATTTAAGTATATATAAGTAATATATAAATAGCAGTAAGATTTTATATTATATTAAATAAAGTCTTAATGCCTTTTATCTTTAAAATACTGTTTATTTAAATTGCGCGGCTAATATTTAATTATATATTAAAGAATAAGGATTTATATATAAAATGCAAAATAAGAAATATTTAAATTATTACTTGAACTATAAAAGTTATCTATTAAAAATATAAATTAAAGGTATTATATAATTTAAAGCTAAAATAAATATTAACTTTATAATTAAATATAAAGTTAATAAAATAAAAAAAAGCTTAAAAATACTTTAATTTACTTTTAAAGAGGAGGTTTTATATTAATTATTAAAGTAAGCTAAAGAGGATTTAATTTAACTAATATTAACTAATAATCTAAAACATTAAATAAAAGTAATAAAAAAGACAATGTAAAAGTTTAAAGAAATAGAAAATTAAAAGAGAATTTTTTAAAAGAGAGTATAAAAATATAAAAAAATTAAAACTAATATTATATATAAAAAGAAAAATATAAAAATCTACTTAGTAAATAATGCGCTATTTAATAGTTTTATCTTTATTAAAAGTCTTTATTAAAAATAAAAGAAATAGGATAAAGTAAAAGATAACTTAAACTTTAATACTTTTTTTACTAACTATATTACTTTAAAATTTTTATTTATTAAAACTAGGTTAAGGCTTATACTAGACTAACTAGCTGCAATCCTGAAAATAGTAAAAGGGAAACTAATAATATAAAAAACCGCAATCTTAATATAGATCTTAAAAAACAGGGAAATAGCACTTTTTTAAGATTTTATAAAATATAGAAAGCTAAATCTTAAAATCGCCCTATTATAAACTATTTATATAGTAGAATATAATGCCTGGCAAAGTAGCAGTATCCCGATTCCTAAAGGGATAAAAAAAAAGGTAGTCGACCTACTGTAAGTCTATGTTAAAAAAGGCCTTTTAGAAAAAAGCTATAAGCTATACAGGAACCTGTTTTTTTTAATATAAAAGAAAAACAGCAGGCTTTGCCTTATTAATTCTATTATATAAATAAATAAAGTAACTATTAAAGATGCCTTTATTCCTTTAAGCGCCGACTAATTTAGCGAGGATTTTACAGGCTATATAATACTATTATTACTAAACTTTTTCTTAAAATATAATTAAATCCCTTTTAATAAAAAAAGTTAAAATATAATTATATTTATAAGCCCTATTAGCCTTTTAAAATACTATACCCTTTTAATAAATGCTATAAATTTAATAATATAATTCTAATATATTATTTTATAAATACTATTTAATTTTATATTTATAGTATATTAACTATTTTTAAATAATATTGCAGTATAAAGGTTAAAATCTATATATAATAATAAAAAAGTAATGCTTAGGGCTTAACGCTATATTTTAAAGCACCTCTAGAATCTAGATAAAACCTTTATTAATACTAAACTATCAGAATACACTATTTTAACAGTAAAATTAATCTTTTATTAAAAATTAACTAAATTAATAGGATATTTATATAGTATAAAGGGACAGTAATTAATAACTAGGAAAATTATTAAAATTAAAGAATAAAAGAATTATAAAACTATTAATAAAGTTTAATCCTTTTTTAGTCTAGTTAACTATTATAGATACCAAATTAAACACTTTACCTAAATTATAAAGCCTTTAATTAATCTATTAAAGAAAAATGCCCTTTAAAAATAAATTAAAGAGTAGTAGTAAACTATAAATAAACTTAAAGAATTTATTACCTCTACTTTAGTATTAATAATACTAAATATAAATAAAGGATATAGGGAAGTAATGTTAATAGTTAATGCTAATATAATAAACTAGGGGGCAGTTTTAATATAAATTATAAAAGGGAAAAAACACTTAATCCAGTATAAAAGCAAGTATTAGCTTTTATTAGAAATAAAGTATAATACTATAAAAAAGGAGTGTAAAGCTTTACTTTAAGCCTTTAAAAGGCTATATACTTATATTTATAAACTTTTATTTACATTAAAGATAAATGCTAAGGTAGTTATTAATTAAATAAATAGTAGGATTAATAATATCCGTGCTGGGTATATAACCTAATAGATTAGCTATATCCTCTTTTTTAACTTTACAGCTAAAGCTATCTTAAGGAAAAAGAACGCTATAGCAGATACTTTATCCTATAAACCAGTAACTGCTGCAAATAAAGCTAAAGCCTAGAAAAAAAGGGACTTAAAAGATTTTATAGATATATATTTAAGTATAATTTCGTTTACTCTACTAGGAAAAAAGTATAGCGAAAAATCCTAGTAAATTGCGCAATACCTTTAAATATTATAAAGACTATTTAATCTTTTAGCTATAGATTTTTAATGATTAAAAAATAAGGCAAAAAGGTTTTATATAAAAGATAAAAGGTTATAGGCTAAACTAATAAAATACTACTACTAGCCTGCATTTATCCTTAATACTTTAATTATAAAGAAAACAGCTATTTAATAATACTATATAGAAATAGGTTATAAAAAATAAAAAATAACTTTTTAATTTTTAAAAGAAAAATACTAGTAGCTATAAATATAGAATAATATATATAAAGCTATTATATTATACCCTTAATATTAAAGCTTTAACTTATACTGCCTTAAAAAACCAGCTATAGTAATAAAATTAACTAAACTTATAGAGAAAGTTTATTTTAATATTTAATATATTTTAAGCGACTATAAATATATCTATTTATCTAAAAGAAGATATAATTTCTATAAATAAATAAAAGTAAAACTTATATTAACTTTATTATCTATAATAGTAATAAAGTTTATTTTTAAATAAATGTACTGATTTAGTATAATAATTTAAGCTATTATAAATAAAGGACTTAAAATAAAGAAAATACTCTTATAAATATTAATTAATCTAAATATTAAGATTGTCTAGATATTAATATATAACTTTAAAGTTAATGCCTTTATAGAGGTTAGTTATTAAAGTTTAATATTAATACTAGCAAAAATAGCTAAACGCAATAAAAAGTAATTCCAAAATCTAAATAAAGCAATTATAGCTAATAGATATACTATAAAAGGCTTAATAAAATACTTTATATTCTACCTATAATTTAGCTAAAAACTGATTTTCCCTTTAAAAGTAAAACTGCTTACCTAGCAGCTAATTAATTAAAATAAATTTTATATAATAAAAGATTAATTAATAGTACATATCTATATTTTAAAAAGAAAAAAGGAAAATATAAAAATAGCCTAAAAAAAAGTAATAGTATTTTATTAAATATTAGCTAAAAGGATAAACGCTAATAATTAATACTTTCTATAAAAAGCAATTAAGCCTCTCCTCTTTAATAACTTTATCCTACTTTATAATATAAAACGCTAAAGGGATTTATTAAAAGACGCAAAGTTAAAGATATATTAGCTAAAACTATTTAAAATTAAGTTTTAAGCAAGAATAATAGAAGCTTATAGGCTAAAAACATTAAATAGGATTCTACTTAATAAAACCTATTTAAAGGAATATTTAAAAAAGTTTATAAAAGATAAATTTAGCTAATAGATAGCTAAAGATAATAAAGAAACCAATATAAATAAAAGCTTAAAGATAGGCAATAATATATTTAAAGATAAAGTAGTTAATAGAGGTATAATTAAGATTATTAATAGTTAAAAACTTAGCGAATATTATAGTAACCCTTTAACTGCTAAAAGGGTATATAGGTTATTAAATTAAATAATCTGGCCGAAAACCAGGATATATATTTGCAGATTAAAGGAGGAGGAGATATATTAACTAAAACGCAGTCCTTTATAATACTTTAAAGTAGCAATTCTTAAAATAAATAAAATAAATTAAAATAATTACGTTTATATAAAGGATATATAAGCGGGAGTAAAAGATAATATTTTTAAAAATAATTACTAGGTATTGTTTTTAAAAGGAAAAAGATAACTGTTAAATTAAAGTCTAGTGCCTTGCCTATAAAAAGTATAACTTAATTATACTATAAAAAGAAACTGTAAGATTAAATAGTTTATTAACTACTTTACTTATATTAACCTTTTACTTTAATAGTAGAGGCTAAAATAAGTTTTTAAACCTACTAAATTGCCTAACTCTTTATTTTTTATTTTTAATAAAATAAAGGAAGTCTTTTATAAAATAAAAGGCTATTAAAGGATTAAAATAATTAAAGATAACTAGCTTAATAAAAGAAAATACTTAATTTCTTTTAAGAAAAGTAATAGCTATATTTTAGTTACTTTATTAAAGCTAATAGCTAAAAAGATATTGCTAAGTATATAAAAAGGCCTTTAATTAAAAGTAATTTAAATAGTCTTTTTACTGGAAACTTAAAATAAAGATGCAGTTATAAAAAAGAAATAGGATATACTTTTTAGCAGCTATAATAGTAATAGACTAAATCTAAAGGCACCTTTAATAAAACCAGGGATTATACTGCCTATAAAATAATATAAATAAGGCTTTAATATACTTTATCCGCTTAAAAAGAGTATAAAAGAACTACCTATAAATATATAAAATCTCTGCTAGGATATAGACTGGCTTAAGTATTTTTCTTTTAATAGTATATATAATATTTTAAAGATAAGATTAAAAACCTTTAAAGGCGTAACGCTAAAAGTATTCTTTAAAAGTATAACCTTTTATAAAGGATAATAAAGATAAAGACAATTTAAATAAAAGGGAAAAGGCAACTTTTAAATAGATTAGCAGGTTTAACTAACCAATATTTACACTACTAATAATCTAAATAATAAAATACTTTTAAATTTAAAGAGAGTTAAAGTAAAGATATTAATTAAATAATACCTATTTACTAAAGCTTTATTTAAAGTAAACAGTTAAATAGGAAAGTAAAGCTAAGTTTAACCCTTTTAAAATAAAAAAATCTCCCTAAAAGTCTTTTTACTAGTAATAAATATATTAATAAAGTCGGCTATATTAAGTAATTAATAATAGCCTTTTTTAATAGGATTTTTTATAATTAAATAATAGGATAAAAAAAAGGAAAAGAGAGTAAAAAAGAAATAAAAAGAAAATAAAAAAAAGGTAAATAAGGTATAAAAGGTTACTTTAAAGGAGTAGTAATTTATATATAATAAAGAAAATTACTTTATATATTAAATTATATACCTGCGCTTATAAAAAAATAAAAAAGTAATACTATACTCTTTTCTTTTTTTTCTCTTTTATTTATTAAAAATCTATTTTATATTAGCTTAAATATTACCTTTAACTTAAATTTTATTTTATAACTATTTAATTTTATTTAACCCCCTTTTTTTTTATTATAATATTTTACTTAAAAAAAGACTTATACTCTTTTACTTTATTTTTTTAATTTATAAAAAGTAAATTAAAAACTCTATTTCCCTGCTATATTAGCTAAATATTCTTTAACTGCGCTAGCGATTTTTTTAAGCTAAAAGAGTGAAGCTTTACTAATAGCTTACTAGTAAGCTAGTATAGCTATTAACTAATATAAATCTACCTTTAATTTAACTACTATATTAACAGCTATTTATAGTTACCTGTTAATAAATTATTTATTAACAGTACTTTATACTATAATAAACTTTTATAAATATTAAATATTAAAGAACCTATATAGCCTTTTTATATTATTAATATTTATAATTTCTTATATAACCTTTCCTATAACAACTAGGCAGTAAACTTTAACTTAAATGCAATACTTTATATAATAATAAAAGGACTACTAATAGTAAAAGCTGCCTAAATAAAGATTTTAATACTTTAAAATGCATTTAAAGGCGCAGCTGCTTTTAATTAAATAATATTTTAAGCTTTTAAAATCTTTAATAAACTATAGCACTTTTAGAACTTTATAGAAAAAAGATAAATCTTTATAAGGTTTATTTATTTTCTTTAATATTAATATATTTATATTTTTAATAAATAAAAGTACCTTTATTACTTTAACTTTAATAGGGATAACTATAAACGCGATATATAACAATTCCTTAACTTATAGGCCTATATACTTAAAAAAGCCAGATTCCTTTATTTATTTAACTTTTATATAATTCTATATATAGAATAACCTAAGTTTAATAAGTGCAGCTACCTAAGCCTGTTTTAGATTTAATAAATACTTTAAAGATTTATTAGTATTAAGTTAAATTGACTGGCAAAACCTTTAAGCAGAGTCTTAATCTCCTTTAGCTTTAGAAAATATAGGACAATTAACCTAGAAAGGTTTAAACTTTTACTTTAAGATTAATGCTAATACCTATACCCTAGGAGCTCTACTAAAAGCTATATAAATATAGTTTAGATTTTATATTAAATAATAGCTGTAAATAAACTTATAGTTATAGACTTTAAATTAAAGATAAAAGATATCCTGCCTTTTTCGCTTAAATACTATTTAATTAAGCTTAACTAAAGCTAATAAATACCTTTAAAGATAACTTATAAGAGGAATATAATAAAGATCGGTAAATAATGTTTAGCGGATTTTAAAGTGCTAGTAAATAACTTTATAAAAGAGAATTATTTAATTTACTATAATAACAGCTTTTCCCAGCAATTATTTATTCTTTTAGTAATATATAAATAAACTAGGATATAATATTTATAGTTAACTTCTAGGATTTAACCCTTAACTTTAACTATGCCTGCTACTATATAACTAAGCTAGCTACAGCCAAGAAAAAAAAAAGTATTCTCTTTAGCCTTATAAACTATACTAGTAGTAAAGAAATAAAATAATACTATTAGCCTAGCTATTTAAGCGGCGTTTATAATAAAGGCAATAGTAGAATTAATAATTAAAAGTAAATCTATATGTTTTTTAGTAATGCTATAACCTATAGGACCTTTGCCTACTATACTGGCACTATTAAAGGATATAGAGAGTTTAAAGGAGGATTTAACTTCTTTTAAAAAAAATAACAGTTCCTTTAATAAATTAAAGAATAATTAAGATTTAAAAAAGGAAAGAGTTTTAAAAGTAACTGCAGAGCTTAATTAAAGGGCAATAAAAAAAAATAAAAAAAGGTTTATAAAACTAAGCGAAAAAGGATAAGCTATAATAGTGGCTTTTATAGTAGTAATAGGAAAAAGGATCCCTTAATATCCTTAAATTCAAAGAATTATAGCCTTAAATATATACTATAGTTTAACTTTATTAAGATTAATAGATAAATCGGCTTAAAATAATATCTAAGAGTAAATCTATATATTTATTTAAGCAATAAAATAACTAATATAAAATAAGCGGATAGCAGTTTAAAATGTCTAGTAATAAATATAAATTACTAAAATAAAACTATTCAATTATAGCGGTTTTTAATATAAAGAGAATAATTTAATATAAATTGAATATAAAGATATTGTTAGTATATATAGTAGTAATTTTTTTTTTCTTTTCTTTATAATACATTTATTTTATTATTTCTTTATATTATTAATATTTACTTTAAAAAATTATAATATTAATACTAGGAGGTTTAGCTAAATAAGCGTTTTATTAAAATTTGCTCTTTTTATTTGCAAATACTTATAGGGAGGGTTTTATTAAAGGTAACTAATATATTTAATATATTTACAGTCCTTTTTACTAGCTTACTTAAATAAAGTTAATTATTTATTTAAACAACTATTAAATTAAAGAGGTATAAGACTATAAAGATAAATAAATAAATTTAGTTTAATAATAACTAACCTGCATTCTCCTTTAATATATTACCCCTACTTGTATTTTTATAGCCGTTAAGGCGTAAAGAGGTAACTGTTAGTTGCTTTTAACTGCAGACATTATAATTAAATAATTTACAGTATCTTTTAGTCTTTATATTATTTAATTACAGCTTTATCGTTCTATTAAGAGCGCGGTTCCCGCGCTCTATTCCGGTTATTGTTAGTGTATATATATATTTAGAGCGCCGATTCCCCCTTAATAAACTATAAAGGTAAAGGCAGTATTATATATTAGCTTTAATTTACTAATATTAACCTAAAATATTCTTTAAGATTTCCTGTTTTTTAGGTTTTAGTTAAGTTTTTTAGGATTTATTAAAGGATCTTTAAATTACTGTCTTTTAATATAGTCTTTTTCCCTATACTTAAAACTATAAAAGTTTCTCTGCTACTGCTATATATAAAGATAAAAGGGGGGCAGTAATTATTATATTCTAGGCAGTATTTAAAGGTATAGGGGCTATAGGGTAAGTTTATTAAAATACTTTTACTCCCTATTAATAAACCTTTTATAGTTTCGCGATTAAAAAGTATATTAGCTTTTTATAGCTATAGAAAGGTTTAGCTAAGTATAGTTTATATATAGCCTTATATAGCCTTAAATAGTTAATATATTAAATATTTATTAAATAGACTTACATTTTATATTTAAAGCTACTATAAAGGCAGTATTTAAAGTTCCTTTAATATATTTACTAAAGGTAGAAATCCTAGCAGTTTTTATATTATAATAAAAGGGTAGTCTTTTATATTAGTTTTACTATACTGCTTAAATTAAAGAGAGTAAACTTTTTATTAACTGGTTTAAAGAATAAAAGTAAAACTATCTTCCTTTACTAGTTTTAATATAGTTACTTTAAAAATTAAATATTAATTAAGTCTTAGCTAGTCTCTATTTTTACTTCTAGCTTAGCAGCTTTAAAGTAATTTACCTCTATATTATTAAAAGAGCTTAAACTCCTTTTTAAGCAGCTTAGAATTATATATATAAACTATTATTAAGCTGCCTCAACCTTTATAGCGCTAAAGCAGGCGCTAATCTTATTCTCTTTATTAAAAAGCTTTTATTTAATCTTTTAATTAACTACAGTTATTAACTATTTAATCTTTATTAATAATATTTAAGGGATAGTGTTAAGTCTTTGCTGGGTAATCCCTGCAATTAGTAAGCGGATATAGTATACTTTATATTTCTATACAGCTAATCCTGGATTTAGCTTAATAAAGACTTATAGGTCCTCTTTAATACTAGTGAAAGGGATTCTAGTTTAATGCATTCTGGTTATTATTGCAGTATATATTTAGGTAAAATGTAATGCGTTTAAGGGGAGCCTAGCGCGCAGTTTACTAGTATAAAAGTTTTTAAAAGCGTTTAGCTGTAATTTAATTACTATATTATTATTACTAAAAAAGTTAATAATACTTTAAGTTATCTGGATAGCGATATTATATTTTCTGCCTATTAGGAATTAAGATATAGCGTTATTAAATGCTCTGCAGACTATATAAAGAACTGCTATTTAATCTTTAAGGAGGGCCTGGCTATTAGCCTCGATACTTTTTAAAGCTTTAAAAGCATTAATTCTAGTATTTAGTTGCGTGAAAGAGATTAGGGGTAAGCTTGGAGGACTAGGTGCTGAGGAGCTAAAGTTGCTATTAGTGTTAGGCTCTGAGCTGGAGTATATTTCGATATACTAACCTTCCCTTAGCGATAGGCCGGGCTTAATAGTAATAGCGTTAGTGCAGAGATCTATCTCTGCTCCAGCAAGAATAGTGTTCCTTGCCTCTTGTTGTATCCTAGGCGTACGCTCCCCTAGGTTAAAGGGACCGCTGCTCGCGGGCTCTGAGGCCATCGCGAGCAGAGGTTTGATGCTGTTAGTGGTTTGGTGGTGTTGCGTGCGAAAACGTTAACACGAGGTGCCAAGACCTGGTGTTGTAGGAGGGAAGTTGCTGTCTGGGTGACCATAAAATGTGATTTTTGGAGATAGGGTAGGCCACCCTGAGATTCTGGAAGAAATCAAGGATGATTGGAAATGAAACTCGTCTTACTACGTATATTGCGCTGCCATGGAGGTTAGGTCTGCCCCTAGTTCCACACGTGGAATTTGTTTCAGAAGTCCCACAGCTCCCGAATGGGGACAGAATGGAGCATTGACATGCAAAATGCTACATGCGGTCACAGATGAGTCAAAAATACATACCACTGTGGATGGGTGGATGCTGTGGGGATATTCTACTACTACTACATACGAAGTACATGCACGAGTAAATGGCTCTCAAGCTATTGGCTGCACGAAGATCATACATGGGACAGATGCAAGCTTTACCAGTATAATGATGTATTATCCTGAAGCCAGTGACAAGGTGGATTAATGTCATATTATTCAGTTCCTCTCATGAAGGAACGATTGAACCATGAATAGGGTGCTGACTTAAGGAATCAGATGGATGATCTTCTGTTGTATTATGTGAGAAAAGCGGTGTTTGCCGATCATCTGCACACTAAATCATCAAGTCGTTATGATAGCTCATACATGCCGGATAAATTCAAGATGCACAGATGATCTCATGACTCACTAACGTGCAACAAAGAACAAAGCGCAAAAAGAGCAAGACAGCAAAAGGATCTGTGCCCTGTAGTCTCAGCTCACGGTGGGGGTTCCATCGATGAATGGCGATAGGGCATGACATCTGAGATGCAGTAAGAAACTCTCGCCTGACAAAGTATGCCAACTGTCGGAGGACTGCGGTGAGAGGGAAAATGCAAGTAAATGGCAGTGAAGTAATCGCGAAAGTCGTTAGTGCATTGAGATCCAGCTGTGTGTGGGACTACTCTGCATCATCTTCGTTCTTCAGTATCTAGATCAGCCGATGTAACGAACAGTGGGCGAAGCCCGCGAGAAAAGTGCGGATTTTCTTGTTGGGGTGGCCATGCCAATACACTAACACGACCTCTAATCACAAACTCAATGATCGATCTTGTCATTTATTATCCACAGCGCTGTCAGAAAAGGGTAGACTCTCAAGATAATTATCTCCGGAGAGCCTCGTGCAAGAGAGGTTGGAGTTTTGCGGCCGTGTCACGATGCAGCATGATCTGCTCACGTAACCAATTTGTCGAGATTTTCAAGACGAGCCTCTATATACGAAGAAAGCCCATCAAGTTACTTTGTGGATTTTTTTGAGGGAATCTTTTTAATTTAATTTCTTATATTTATTTCCGAATAAGGTCGAGAAGTCAGGAGCTCTGGAGCTGTTGAGTCAGGATAGGCGATGAAAGAGCCCTTCGCCTGTAGCAGTCGTCGACTTCATGAATGATGGCCCTTCTAGGCTCAATGGCGAACTAAATAGAGAGCGGCTCCTCATTAATTATCTTTAGTTGTATAACAGTGTTTCTCGAACTTCTTGTATTAGAAAGACTGATCATCTACGCATGGTTCACGGCAATGGAGCTGGTAGGGGTCGCGGGTGTTGGTCACTACGCATTTAGTTGACGGGAAAGCTAGTAAACATATGGATTATAATTAAAACAGAGTATATCGAAGCTGCTTCAACGAAATAAAGTGTTCCAATGCATCTTGAATGCGGAACACTGGGACTACCGTCGCAACTCCGATGAGAGTCCCTTCCTTCACAAGGTCAGATCCCCAAACTTCGACCGTTTTGGGACACAGTTATGGAACAGCTCGGTAGAATACTGTATACTATTAGGAGCTCTAAATCTTCTAGTTAGTCAAATAAGCTTAAACTATTAATGTCGATTTAGTCGTTCGCTTTGGATCATCGGGACCTAGCTTCTAGCGCTCAGATCTGCCTTGCTTCGACTTTTACCAACATTATCATGCTTCAATCTGCTGGTCGGGATTTATTGCATAGTTTTGGGTTCTTAAGGGGTAAGTTGTAGAGGTATTCGTGATTCGCTGACTTTGTTCATCGCAGGTAGTCGATGACCTCCTTCGTTGCATACAACAGGATCCGGATTGTCCGACCAACTAATTGGTCAGCTATACATTATATACAAGATCCACCAGAAATACGTTCTCATCTTCAAATATCTAGTTCCATTTCAGTAAATTCAAGGTATCCACACATATTTCTTTAATTCATTCATATTCCGGCAGCTCCAACACTGAGTGTCATATGTGTAGTGTGCGCACGCCCTTCCAAGCCCACCTATTTTCTCTCATTGACCAAATTGACATTACACATGCGGTCTTCACTTCATGGAAACGACTAAAAAATGACTCTTTTAAAATTTTAGCTTGTATAATTCGTATGCCATCGTTCTGTTGTATATCGATGATGTCATCTAGTGGCCCTGCAGGCACAATGGTAACTGGCGACGGCCCTCGTGCTATCGCCAACCCATTATTAATATCCCATCATGTTTGTGGAAGACGATGCGTTTTCTTTTAGTGCACATGAAATGCTTCTTCAAATTCTCGACCCGCAGATCTCCTCTCTGTGTGTATCGTGCCCACTTGCCAAGAGTGGTGTACGAAGTGCAAACTCCTCCGAGTGACAAACACTAACAAAGCTTCAAAGGATTCTTTTCGTCAGAAACCTAACATTGTAGATCCTCAAGTCATTTGTCTTTTTTTTCATTGGGGCAACGGTAATTACCTCCACTACGCTTGGCTGATATGATCCGACATGAGGGTATGCCATCAGCAGAAATGACTGGGAGTGACTACGCACACTATTGGACGAAAGAGGCAGCAAATGGGTTTGATCTTCTCTAGAATTAGCCTCTAAATCTTGTAGCCCTATTGGCGACAATCAATTGTGCGTTTATGCAAACTTGTTAAACGGCTTTGGAGACACGACTGCTTCAATGGCCGACTGGTCAATCGCGTTTTTCGGGTGTTCACGTCCATCGCAGCTCCAAAAAGTTGCTGTCATGGAACTTTCCTGTCCCTAAATACATCATAGCACAAGCACGGCGCTCCCCCTGAGCTGTAAACATGTCCAAGACCACCTACCTAACCCTATGACAGGAGAGTTGCCTCGATTGTTTCCCCAAGAAGTGTCTCAAAGTGGATAGGTTTTCCATTCAAAAGGAAACAGTATCGTATTGACCGCCTTGGTATGTGATTCATGACGGGTATGACATACTGTGCTCCAGGATGCCTCACCAGACGCAATGAGCACAGTGTGCGCGCGTGCATTATTAAGGTTTTATAATGTATTTGACTTGGTCATGGATGTTTTATTTTCCCAATTATGGTGCCATAGAATTTTCGTCATGTCAAGAAGCAAAGCAAAGGCAAGTTCTGAATCAATGTACAGTCAAGTGACAAAGGCCGTGGCGCTCAGGAACACCACGAGTGAACAACCATCAACAACAAAGGAATTGTCTACAACACGTTCAACCCAAGGTCTTTCAAAGGCCATATAAAGATGCGTCTCCCTCTAGAAAAATGGGAGAAATCCAAGTCTTCACCCCCCATAGAACTTGAGCGACTATAGCATCCACCAACAATGTGTCAAGTTATCGTGAACAAGTGTGGGAGCTGTGGCCATTCCCTCAACTGCGACATAATCGAATGCTCCAAAGCCGGCATCGCCAGACAAACATGTGGCGAGCGTAGCCGAGGTCCGGACAAGATCGGACCGGAGCTCTGCAGTAATTGTCGCAACCCCAGCAAAACGAAGAAAAGTAGTGGTGGTGCGTTCACCACTGCGCGAGATGTAGTCCAAAAGCGGGTCAAGGTGGCATCCCAGAAGGTGGCTAAACTGCGCGGCGGAAATGAGGCGTCATCTTCTTCTCAGGTATGTATTGAGAAGTGCGTATAGAACACTGAGCCTATGTGCCCTCTCGACTATAGACTCGCAGAGAAGCACTCAAGACTTCAAGAGACCCAACCCCGAGACGTGGAAAGAACAGGACTAATGATTGATGTCAGCAGACCGGCTCCAAGGGTTTGGAGATTCAACATCTGGGGCCATATAGACCTCTGGAGAAATTACCACAGGTATCCCCATTTTCATCATTTTTATCATCTTCTCAAAGCTTGACAAAGCCTCCTCCTAACTTGAACAAGTCGCTCCCGTCTTTGCCCAGGCAACCTCAACCAACACCTCCTGGGGGCTTGGCCAAACAAACAATGTGGTCTCAAGGTCCAGCAGTGAACGAGTCAGCAGGTCAATCTTCTTCTGGTCAAAGTTCCACGAGCAACAGGCCCCGCGAGGGTCAGCCGAGTCGATACCGAAAGCACGGTCGTGTTTATGACCCTAGAGCGTGAGATCGCCTGCGACCGCGAGACATGATGGCCAATTGGGGAGTGGCAGATTGACGATGTCGAATGAGATGGAACGATATCCCTATGAGTGCCCCAGAACTGTGTCCCAGATTGATTGCTTTGGAAGCCGTTGTGTGCTGCTACTTATTCCTGAAACCTTCGTTGCGATACCATCACCAGCAAGCAAGTCTTCGTGGCGCAGTTGGCTAGCGCGTCAGTCTCATATTCTATATGATCCAAACATCAGCTTGGGCCATCTGAAGGTCGTGAGTTCGAGCCTCACCGAGGACATCTTTTTTTCCTTTTTGACCTTTTTATATATTGATTCAGTATTGTTGAAGTTTGCAAGATTAAAAAAACACTAACAATTGGAATTGTCCATGTTGCAGGACAAAGTGGTGGTTGCTAGTCTGGTATTCTCGCACTTGCGTGGTCCTGCTGTGGTCACAACATCGGTTCTCTATTTTTACACAGTGATTTTCACTCGAGTTAATTGAACTTACTTGCAAGTTACTTTTTTATGTGTTGTTTACCAATTGGTGAGTGACAGACAGTTGTGCGCATTTGTGAAGAGTTTCAGTTCCCAAAAAAGATGCCTACCCTAGGCACCTATCCTAAGACTCAATCGCGAGGATGTAAATGGACAGACAGTAATACCTACGTAACTATAGGTAGCCTGTCCGTCATTTTCTTCGATCATGCCTCCTTTTTAGTATGTAGCATTAATTTGTATTTTTATTTATTTGTTATTCCGTATGGACTGCCATGCACACACTCCGTAGCATTCCGTAATTAAGTTAACCATGTTATTAAAGCCTAAGTTCTGAGCATTGAATACACGGAAATCTCATAAGCAATCGAGCGCGTCCGGACGGGTTATTAAGCCTGACTGACCAGGTTCAAAATGAACACGAAGAACCAACGCCTTGACAGTCCGGCTTGGCCAGAAACAACACGCAGGAAGCTGCGCCAAGGACATGCTTATGCTTAGTAGTATTATAAAGCTGATAGGAGTCATCTCCCCTCATTTTCAGAAATGATGACAAGCATAACAGCTGTGGTATTGGTCAGGGGTTGATTATCTAGGATCCAACTCCTGCAGGAATGGAAACGAAAAAGAATCCTAGATCCCGTACTTCCCCGGCCCAACTGCATCTTCCAAGATTTTCTTTGCATATTCTTTTTCATCCTTCCCTAAAAATAAAGTACGCAAGTTTTGATGCTAGGGAATCCCTTCCAGATTGTAATCAGCACCCCTGAAGGACGCGCTTCTGCCTCACCAGTATCTACAGATATATGATTGTCACTTTACAATAGTACTAGTACTAGCAATTCCACAAGGAAATGAGAATTATTATTGAAAATTCCCCGAAAATCGATCCGGATTACTAGCAATTGGATTTCCCAATTGTCCAGGTTGGATTCAACCGGGATTACCTACCCACTCACAACGTGCACATACTACGAGTACTAGTATCGTGCACAAAGTGCTCCGTACGGACCCGTACGGACATTCTCCGTATGCGCACGTGTCATTCCGATACCATGCTCCATGACGACGAGAATCATCTCCCTGTAGGTTACATTTTCTGGGGGTGGCTGTCGTTTAGGTACGTAAGATTCTGTGGAATAAGTACTACTAGAGACTCGGCAAGATACGAGCAGTGGTATAGAACCACCTACTCTGTATAATGATTGTGTTAAAAATACACTCGGAAGGTGTCTATTCTACTGCTGAGATATTTCCCAGGAAATCCAATGGTATTTTGAAGAAAAAAAATGCTCCAAATTACTTCTAGCATTACTCGCGAGTACGGGAAGCAAACAGGCGTAACTGATGATCCGCACAACAACAGCGTTCCTCCACAGCAGAAAAACCGGCTGATCCACAAAAGGAGTAAAAACGGTTGGTAATTTTTTGGTCCCCCAATTCGAGTCATGTAAATTCGCATGGCATCCATGATCATGACGGTGGCTCTTCACAAAGAAAATTCCATCACGAAAAGTCCCCCACCCCTGTCCGTTTGTGGTGAGCTCTAAATTTGACACTGCTTAACAAATTGCTCCGAATTCCGTACACAATCTAAAAGGAGATACTGTTCGTATAGCACTTGTTAATAGTACTAGTAGTACTCTGTAGTAACTACTACTATTAGTAGTACCATCGTAGATCAAGGTCCCCACGGAAAAGTCACCCGAAGATCTACATGAGTTCCTCCGAGGTTAGTCTTGTTTTTAGGCACACAGCCCCGGTATCGGGACTCCGGAACGGGACTCTGTGTTGACGAAACGGTCATACGAGCACTACTATTGGAACTCATCACGGTCCTCATGAGCATCCCCAGTTCCTTTGCACGGATTATTGGCTAAGACAAAGGCCACCTCTTGATACGTGAGGTACTTACCGACGCAGCAGCTGCGGCCCGCAAAGTAAAGGGGTGAACTCATACGAGCGTCTAACGCCGAGTTGGGACTCCTTGCCTCGGGTATCCAACTTTCCGGCGTATACCGAAGAGGCTCAGGAAAGTTCCCCTCGCCGTGGTGCATGCTGTCATGCGGGTTACCCAGCCTGACACTTGCAGGGAAGTATTCGCCGTCCACTATGATTCCACTGGGTCCAACAACGCGTGGTAGGATTCTGGGCACAGGAAGGGGGGGGGGAGATACGCTTGGCCTCGTCAATGCAGGCAGGCAAATGTCCCTCTGTAGCTCCTGGAAGGCAAGTCCGACAAGACATTTCACCTCAGACCTCTTCTCTCTCACATCCTCAGGGGGCAAGGCCTCGCGAATCTCGTGTGCGGCGCTGGAGAGTGCGAGGATTGTGCAGCAAGTGGAACAAAGTCGCCGTGGTGGATGTGATCATGCCATCCGTTCCTCCGATAATGAACAGACTAGCTTCAGAAATGAGTACGTCGGTGGAGAAGGGCTTGCCTGTCTTCGGGTCACGCGATGCAAGAAGCGGAGAGCAAATATCTTCATGGGGTGTCGTATTCTGCTCCAGTCGTCAGAGTGCAAGGGATCGGCTCACAGCCGTGCGACGACCAACACCGACAATAAGCTCCTCGAAGAGTAACCGGTGGGAGTTGAACAAGAAGAGAGATTACATGTGGTCAACCTGTTGGTGCAGTAGCGTCAGTGATCTGAGTTGATCTATCATATTGGCTGCAGCATTCGGATATGCCGTCGGCCTCTCCTGCATCCACGATGCATAGCAGGAAGGATTAAAAGAAAAACACATCCTGATGGATCCCAGCCACTCGGTTGGGCAAGTCTTTTGGGGGTCCTTTTGAACATTACAAGTTCTGCCACTAGTCACTGAGCCCGTAATATCGGCAATGCAGAAAGCGATAAACGATAGCATGGGGAATGTCTTTTCCTAAGCTCCAGCTCATCTCTCCATCCGTTTTCCCACCTGCATTTTCGCCAATGATGCGAATAAACTCATCCACGGACGGCGGTGTCACCTGATGGCCGCTTGGTTTTCCTCGCGCCTCAAGGTATGAGCCTCAAGATCCACTGTGGTGAGAGACATCCCCGCACCAAGGAAGTGCTTGAAGGAGTCATGGGCGTGACGTGTGATTGGCTTGGACATTGGGCTAGTCTTTCGCGACGCGGTTCTGGAGTTGATGAACAAGCGGTTCGACCCAAAACGGACGAATTGTCCTGTGGCGCCGCCCTGGTTGATCACTAGTAACCAAAGAGTTGCTTTACCATGGCCACGGTACCGGGAAGAGGCGACATGTGTGGAGTTCCCGCTCGTGTGGTGGTGGCCCACCGCCGCGGCTGTAAGTGAGCGTTGGAATTTTGTGTGACAGGCAAACCATACTAGGTGGTACCATGCTGCTGGTGCTGAAGATGTCGTCCTGTCTGCAGTGCAGTACGAGTAGACGGTGTGTGCCAGTTTGTAAGCGCGGCAACCAATGGGCGGGGATAATTGGCACATTCTACATACGATGACTGAGAGGACCTATTTGGTCGATGGCCGCATTAGCTTGTTGTCGCTTAGAGCGCATGTCACTATCATATCTCAGCCGCAGTGAGCTTGCAGCATGGCGACGCAGCCGACACCATTTCCGGGATGCCATGATATCCGAAACAGGGCTATACGTGCCTAGACTTTCTTGTTCATGCCTTCACAAGCCACAGACGTCCGAGTCCATATGTACCCATTCAACGAACAATTGCCCCAGCCTGAGACCCAAACGAGATTGCGAGGCTAGTGTGGAGATAGAACAGGGCCAAGCTGACTGACGTAGCCGCTAGTAAAAGCGAGGGGGCGGCCATCGTGTAAAAGGGCATTGCGCGAGAGATGGCATTAGGCAAACGCCTAGAATACTAATCAACAGTATCTGGATGTCCAATATGGAGGCCTGCTCCACAGGAACCGGTGGAGGTGGGTGAGAACTGACAGGCGGTGCGGCGTATGTACATCTAGTACTCCGTAATAATACTTCAGAAAAATAAGGTAGATAAGTGAGAGGAGCAGATGGGGCCCGGCTCTGGCGAGGAGTCGGCAGATGCTTAAGGAAGGAGGCCATCGCCGAGGGACTGGATCCGACTAGTAGCGCCTACGGAGGACCGTTGTTGAAGCCTATCAAGAAACCATGAACCAGCCAGGGTCCAGGGTCCGGGGTGTATGTAGCGAGGCCATCTCCGTGGGGCGAGTTGGGATTTGCGCCTCTTCATGTCAGCAGTGCCCTGCCCTGGTAACGCGACAGTACGAAGTACAAAATAATGGAGAACTTCTGACCTTTCGAATACCACTACTCCGTACATCAGCCTTGAACCAGCATATGCACGAGGCATTGTGGAACAGCATCAATGGTGCATGCAACTGGAGAAACGAGTGAGCCCAGCCAAGGCTATGGGATGGGATCGTCGCTGAATTCCAACGGGAATCGTACGTTGTGGGCCGCATACCATGGCGTTTTGCTCTCCCACTGCCAGACACCTGGTGTAGGATTTGTTCACTTGCTGTGGAGGAACCAATTCGGGACCCGCTTGGCTCTTATACATATGGCCAAAGTCGAAGCTCAAGAACGTTGTGTCCCCCCCGTCTCTCTTATGTGTTGATGAAGTTGGCTGCTACAACAGTTCTTGAGTTTGCTGGCCATTTGCTTTACTTCTTGCCTTTCTGTGTTGCTAGTCCTATTGTTTGTAATCTTTCTTCTTTCTCTTTAGAGTCACCATGCAAGCCACGGAGAATTGCTGGGCTCTTGAAAAAGGAGTTGTGGTCTTGGACAACAATGTTGCCAGTGACGCTGATTTAGGATATGACTTCGACCAGCCGGTAAACGCCCACAACGTTTTGCCAAACCCCTTGAAATGACGCTGGGACGCTAACCACCATCATTTTTACAGATAGCATGGTCTCTCTACACTCTTAGATATCACCTCAAGACGCTCTTCCTTTTCACTAAAAGCGACTTTAAAACTGTTGTGTTTCCCCAAAGTATCTTCGCCATCACAGCTCTCTTATCGACTGCCAAGCTCACGACGTCACACATTGACTGTCATGGGTTCACAGGTGTGGCGGCAATGGCCTCCCGGATACCGCATATGCTCGTCTGGATCTGGCTAAATCTCCTTGTGGAAAATATCGCCAACCAGCGGATTGCAGGGTCTATAATCGAAGACGCCGTTAACAAGCCCTGGCGACCACTCCCGGCAAAGCGTCTGACCCCTGAACGGGCACGCAACTGGCTCCGGCTCGCTATTGTTGTTGCGGTTGGGTCAAGCAAGCTCGTTGGCGGCTTCACAGCGAGCATTATTATGATGACCTTGATCTGGATGTACAACGACCTGGACGGCAGCAACAGCGACATCTGGCTACGCAATGCCCTCAATGCTGGAGGGCTCATGTGCTTCAGCTGGGGCGCGTTGGAAGTGCTCTCTGGAGGTGAGCTGCTCCCACGAGCCTACATATGGATCCTGGTGACAGGTGCTATCATCATGACGACGGTCCATGCACAGGACCTGCCGGATACTGAGGGCGATATGGCAAGAGGACGCATGACAGTGCCGCTACTGTACGGCGAGACGGTTGCGCGGGTTTCACTGGCGATTATGGTGATGTTCTGGTCGGCGGCGTGTCCGGCGTTCTGGAGTGCATCGCTCTGGGGGTGGGCGGCGTCCTTGACTGTCGGTGGTGCCATGTCACTACTTGCGGTGCGGAGACAAGGCCAGAAGTGGGACGAGGTGGTGTGGAAGCTGTGGTGTCTATGGGTGGCAACGTTGTATCTGTTGCCAGCACTAGGAGGTGAGGTGAGGTATGTAATTGTATGAAGGAGTATCCGTAGTATGGACTCCGTCCTGTCATGAGTAACGAGTAACGAGTAACGAATGAATGCATGTCTTTGAGAGTATGTGTCTCATCTGTGTGTTGATGTCAACTTGCATGTTGTTACGGCCGGGTGACAGGCCATGCGGCCTTGGTGGTGGTTGGTTTCTGAGCGCATACATGCCTCAGCCAAGGGCATTGACTCGGTGAGAGCATCAGTCAATCAATGACCAACTGGTGTCCTTACTCGTATACGTCGTTCAGATGGTTCCATAGCAAGAAAAAGAGGCCAAGAGTCAGGCCAAGAGTCAGGGTTTGGCTAGGTCCTTTGAGGAAATTTTCAAGAATGCCCACAGAAGAATCCGGGGGTGTTTTTGTTTTGTTTTTACGGCGCTTCCAAAGGCTTCCAACGGGTGGTCCAGGGGTGTCCCCTGATCGGGCCGGAGGTGACGCTGACCTTGGTTCCCACTTCCTCCAACCAGTACTTGTAATAGTACGTACGAGTAGTTGTGTCGGCAATGCCACGATTCTTGCACTTCTGTCTTCACCACTGAACTGAGTGCTGGATCAGAGCCTTAGACAGACGGCTTGTTCGGGACCAGGCCTTGTGTCTGCCAATGCTCCCGAGCTGATTGCAAGGGCAGTCAATAATAATAGCAAGAGTACTCGTAATATGCGGTGTGTCTCGTTTTGGTGATGCCCATTGGCCCCATCGCATCCATACTGCTGGGACGGATCCTCGTTCATACGTGGCAGGCGAACCACATTAGGGAGAAGATCATCGGCCAAACGCTGCCTTCCTTTCTTGCATGATGCAGGTTCGTCAAGCCGTGAGACAACAAGATCGTGTCCTCATTGCCTGATACACCAAAAGGCGGCCCCACAGATCAAAAGATAATAGACCGTCAGTCAGATGGTGGTGGCGTGAGGGAGAGAGATGATGGACGAATAAAGATGAGGAACAGGGTTCGTAGTAGTGCTACGGAGTAGATAAGTTGCCTATCGCCGCATCTCAAGGCAATGGTCAGATCGGTGAGACGGGTTAATAAAGATGCGACACCCGTCTTTCCGTCTTTCCGCCGCACCGATATCAACAATATGTTTACGAGTCCTTTGTACTGTTAATTTTCCCACCATTTCTACACGCGAGCTCAAGCACATACGATTTTCGCGTCATATGAGAACAATGGCTTAAAGACAAGAAGCAGCATTGGGAAGGCAGAGGAGGAGGGTGGGCACGAAATACGGCCCTGCATGGTTCAGTTGAAGATGACGCGAGACTTCGGCGAGAAAACCACGGCGCAAACTAACGAGCATTTTCCCTGCACCTAACAACTGTTGGATTGGCCTTGTCCGTCAATTATCACCGATGAATAAACCCTCCTTCATGTATGCTTCCGTTTTCAGCAGGTGGGAGGCAAGGCGTCCGAGACATGACGTCTGTACTCCGTACTACGTACCATCCTGGTGTTTGCCTCGTCTTCGGTTCTCCCCAGGTTGTTATGAATTCAGTCGGTACGAAGTATACGGAGTACTACTATGGACGCTGTCAGTCAGCTCTGTTCTTCGTACAGACGCACATACAGTACGAAAGACGCCCTGCGACTGCGACTGCGATACGCATGGTACTCCGTACATGCCTACATGTGGCACGAGCCGCCATGAGATGGGGCCTATCAGTACAGCGGAATCCCACGAGGATCCTTTATCCACCCACTCAAGCACGCGTAAGTTGTCCCGAATCTTGGATGACGAAAGAGCAATACTACTAGTTCTCTATGGAGTTGTACTACTACTTGGAAATAGGGACACATATACAATTCCTCGTCTACTCCCTCGAAAACCTGTTGTGCAACGCAAATGTCTCTCCCGTGACTAACCACGATGCCGACACCATCATATCACACGGACCAACGGCGTATGGGTGCTTCTGACATGACATGAAGTACGAGTACATGAGGTTACATAATGCCCAGACGCATATTATCTCATCCTTTCGAAAGAAAGAAAAAATTGCATTTGCTGACCTGCAGGTCACCATTGCTGAAATTCTTCAACCCCTTGAACGGCCCGTTTTTTTATTCCTTGGAGTCTGTGCTGTTAGTAAGCAGAAACCGGCTTCGGATGATGGGTCCGGGCAGCTCCGATTTAATTTAATGGCAGGACTAGCCTTCCGGACTTTGGGGACTGGTCCTCCGTCATTGCGCTTTGAAAAACTAATGAAGAGGTGCATACACGATATGTATGTATGTATGCGTTGTCCTCCCAGCCAAGTGCGTCTTGTACGATAACCACAGAGGCTACCAGCAACTCGGGAAGCCGTTCAAGGGTCATAATGGATACCCCCATACGGCCCCTCCTCTCCTTCTGCCCGCCAAGGATCCTTAGTCTCAGTGAAAGAGGGCCTGGAAACCCCTGGTCTTCGCATCTGCAAGTGGCAGTGGCTCCCAGCAGTACGAAGTACATACTACTACTTAGGAACCGAGTATATAGACCAACTGACCCTCCCCCTTCTTATCCAACCCCTACAGGGGTCCAAGTACCTGACCTAACCTGGTCGGATAAACTCCAAGAGGTCAGCTTAACTTAACCTAACCTCTATAACCTTATTGGACCCTTTAACATATTTTAAAGGTACTTTATATATAGGCAATATACCTATTACAGGTTAAACCTAATAAAGAAGGACCTTGGCTATACTAAGCCAGGTATTAGAAATCCCTATATTTCCTAGACTAACTAATATAAATATATATATATTAAGTATAATATATAAGCCTTAGGCCTATATATATATATATAATACTATTTTATAAATTAATATATATAGTTAAATAATCCTTTTCTTTTACCCCTTTACTGTTTAACTTTAAATAAATAATTTTATAGTACTTTATTATTAACTATTATAAAAAACTATATTTATTATATATTAAAAGTTTAATTTTATTAATTTTATTAATTCTATATATATATTTTATTAAAGGTAATTAATATACTTAATATGCTTATACTCCTTTTTACTAGTTTACCTAAAAAAAGTTAATTACTTATTGAAATAACTACTAGATTAAGAAAGTATAAAACTATAAAGATAAACAAATAAACCTAGTTTAATATAATTAACCGCGTTTTCCTTTAATGTATTACCTTACCAGTAATTGTATAGCTATTGAGGTATAAAGAAGGTAACTATTTATTATGGTATATATTTATATTTTTAAAAAAAAGGAAAATATAAAAATAATTTAAAAGAAAGTAATAGTATTTTATTAAATATTAACTAAAAAGATAAATATTAATAATTAATACTTTTTACAGAAAGCAATTAAGCTTCTCCTCTTTAATAACTTTATCCTACTTTATAACGCAAAACGTTAAAAGGATTTATTAAAAGATATAAAGTTAAAGATATATTAACTAAAATTATTTAAAATTAAATTTGAAGCAGGAATAATAAAAGCTTATAGGCTAAAAACATTAAATAGGATTCCGCTTAATAAAACCTATTTAAAGGAATATTTCAAGAAGTTTATAAAGGATAGATTTAACTAGTAAATAGCTAAAAATAATAAAGAAACCTATATAAATAAACACTTAAAGACAGGTAATAATATATTTAAAAATAAAGTAATTAATAAAACTATAATTAAAACTCTTAATAGCTAAAAACTTAATAAACGTTATAATAACCTTTTAACTGCTAAAAGGGTATATAGGTTACTAAATTAAATAATCTAGCTAAAAACTAGGATATATATTAGTAGATTAAAAGAGGAGGAGATATATTAACTAAAATATAGTCCCCTATAATACTTTAAAGTAGTAATTCCTAAAATAAATAAAATAAATTAAAATAACTACTTTTATATAAAGGATATATAAATAAAAGTAAAAGATAATATTTTTAAAAAATAGTTATTAGGTATTATTTTTTAAAAAGGAAAAGATAATTGCTAAATTAAAGTTTACTGCCTTGCCTATAAAAAGTATAATTTAATTATACTATAAAGAGAAAAACTGTAAAATTAAATAATTTATCAACTACTTTATTTATATTAACCTTTTACTTTTAATAGTAAAGGCTAAAATAAATTTCTAAACCTATTAAATCGCTTAACCTTTTACTTTTTTATTCCTAGTAAAATAAAATAAATCCTTTATAAAATAAAGGGCTATTAAAGGATAAAAATAATTAAAGACTATTAGCTTAATAAAGGAAAGTATTTAATCTTTTTTAAAAAAAGTAATAGCTATACTTTAATTACTTTATTAAAGTTAATAGCTAAAAGAATATTACTAAATATATAAAAAAGCCTTAAATTAAAGGTAATTTAAATAGTCCCTTTATTAAAAACCTAAAATAAAGATATAATTATAAAAAGGAAATAAGATATACTTTTTAATAGCTGTAATAGTAATAGATTAAGTTTAAAGGCACCTTTAATAGAATTAGGGATTATACTGCCTATAGAATAAAATAAATAAAGCTTTAATATACTATATCTGCTTTAAAAAAGTATAAAAGAATTACCTATAAATATATAAGATCTCTGCCAGGATATAGACTAGCTTAAATATCTTTCCTTTAATAGTATATATAATATTTTAAAAATAAAACTAAAAGCTTTTAAAGGTATAATGCTAAAAGTATTTTTTAAAGTATAACCTTGTATAAAAGATAATAAAGATAAAGATAATTTAAATAAAGGGGAAAAAGCAACCTTTAAATAAATTAGCAGGTTTAATTAACTAATATTTACACTATTAATAATCTAAATAATAAAATACTTCTAAATTTAAAGAGAGTTAAAGTAAAGATATTAATTAAATAATACCTATTTACTAAAGCTTTATTTAAGGTAAACGGTTAAATAGGAAAGTAAAGTTGAATTTAACTTTTTTAAAATAAAAAAATCTCCTTAAAAGTCTTTTTACTAGCAATAAATATATTAATAAAGTTAACTATATTAAGTAATTAATAATAGCCTTTTTTAATAAAATCTATTATAATTAAATAAAAAAAAATAAAAAGTAAAAAGAAAATAAAAAATAAAAAAAAAGGTAAATAAATTATAAAAGGTTACTTTAAAAGAGTAGTAATTTATATATAATAAAGAGAATCACTTTATATATTAAACTATATACCTGCGCCTATAAAAAATAAAAAGTAATACTATACTCTCTTTCTTTCTTTCTTTCTCCTTTATTTATTAAAAATTTATTTTATATTAACTTAAATATTACCTTTAGCTTAAATTTTATTTTATTACTATTTAATTTTATTTAACCCTTTTTTTTCTTTACTATAATATCTCGCTTATAAAAAAACCTGTACTTTTTTACTTTATTCTTTAACCTATAAAAGGCAAACTAAAAACTTTACTCCTTTTAAAGCTTTATAGAAAAAGAATAAATCTTTATAAAGTTTATTTATTTTCCTTAATATTAATATACTTATATTTTCAACAAATAAAGGTACTTTTATTACTTTAACTTTAATAGGGATAACTATAAACGCTATATATAATAATTCTTTAACCTATAAGCCTATATACTTAAAAAAGCCAGATTCCCTTATTTATTTAACTTTTATATAGTTTTATATATAGAATAACTTAAGTTTAATAAATACAGCTATTTAAGCCTATTCTAGATTTTATAGATACTTTAAAGATTTATTAATATTAAGTTAAATTAACGGGCGAAACCTTTAAGCAGAGTTTTAATCTCCTTTAACTTTAAAAAATATACAGTAATTAACTTAAAAGGGTTTAAACTTTTACTTTAAAATTAATATTAATACCTATACTTTAAAAACTCTGCTAAAAGCTATATAAATATAATTTAGGTTTTATATTAAGTAATAGCTGTAAATAAACTTGCAGTTATAGATTTTAAAGTATTAATAAATAACTTTATAAAAGAAAACTATTTAATTTACTATAATAATAGTTTTTCTTAATAATTATTTATTTTCTTAATAATATATATATAAACTAAAATACAATATCTATAGTTAACTTCTAAGACTTAACCTTTAACTTTAACTATACCTATACCTACTATTATATAATTAAACTAGCTATAATTAAAAAAAAAGTATTTTCTTTAGCTTTATAAACTATATTAATAGCGAAAAAATGAAATAATACTATTAGCTTAGCTATTTAAATAGTATTTATAGTAAAGGCAATAATAGGATTAATAATTAAAAGTAAATTTATATATTTTTTAATAATACTATAACCTATAAAACCTTTATTAACTGCGCTAGCACTATTAAAAGATATAGAGAGTTTAACGGAGGATTTAACTTTTTTTAAAAAAAGTAATAGTTCCTTTAATAAATTAAAAAATAATTAAAATTTAAAAGTGGACAAAGTTTTAAAAGGAACTGCAGAGTTTAATTAAAAGGTAATAAAAAAAGATAAAAGAAGCTTTATAAAATTAAATAAAAGAGGATATACTATAATAATAGCTTTTATGGTAGTAATAGGAAAAAGGATACTTTAATATCTTTAAATTGAAAGAATTACAGCCTTAAATATATACTATAGCTTAACCCTGCCAGGATTAATAAATAAATCGGCTTAAAATAATATTTAAAAGTAAATCTATACACCTACTTAAACAATAAAACAACTAATATAAAGTAAACAGATAATAGCTTAAAATACTTATTAATAAATATAGGTTATTAGGATAAAACTATTTAATTATAGCGGTTTTAATATAAAAAGAATAATGTAATATAAATTAAATATAAGGATATTAGTAGTATATATATTAGTAATTCTATTTTTAGTTTTCTTTTCTTTATAATACATTTATTTTATTATTTCTTTATATTATTAATATTTACTTTAAGGAATTATAATATTAATACTAGGAGGTTTAGCTAAAACGTTTTATTGAGATTCGTTTCTTTTATTCGCGAATACTTATAGGGAAGGTTTTATTAGGGGTAACTAATATACTTAATATATTTATAGTCCTTTTTCTTAGCCTATTTAAATAAAGTTAATTGCTTATTTAAGCAACTATTCGATTAGGGAGGTATAAGACTATAAAGATAAACAGATAGATTTAGTTTAATAAAAAACTAGCCTGCGTTTTCCTTTAATATATTACCTTTACCTGTATTTTTATAGCTATTAAGGCATAAAGAGGTAACCATTAGTTGCTTTTAACTATAGATATTATAATTAAATGATTTGCAGTATCTTTTAGTCCTTATATTATTTAATTACAGCTTTATAGTTCTATTAAAAGCGCGGTTCCCGCGCTCTATTCCGGTTATTATTAGTATATATATATATATATTTAAAGCGCTAATTCCCCCTCAATAAAATATTATTAAATATTAATAACAATATATTATTAAATATTAATAAAAATATATTAATTAATAAGTTTAAATTAATATTACTTTTATAAATAATTAATAAATCTTTTTAATTAAATTTTAAAAATATTTTATATATTATAAGTTTTGTAAACGGAAATATATATTAATTATAATAAAAGAACTTTAATATTATTACTAGAAGTCTTAATAATTTTACTTAATAAAATTAAAAAATTAATATAATAGTTTTTCTTAATTTTAATAAATAATATAAAATAATAAAGTTATTTTGAAAGGTATAATAGTTTTTAAATAATTTATATATATTAAATAAGCCTTTTTAAAACTTTATAATGAAATTATTTATATTTAATAGTCAATATAATAAAACAATTAAATAAATAATAAAGGTATTAAAAATAAAAGTTTCTTAAAAGTCTATTAATATTATAAAAGCTTAAATAATTAAATTAAATAAATTTAACTTTATAAGATAATATTAAATATATTAAACTATTTATAATAAACTTTAAAGAAATATATATTATAATATTTTCTATATAATTTAAATAAATAAATATTAATAAAACGATTAAGAATAATAATATTATTAATATTAATAAAATAATTACAAAAAATAGCTAAACTATTACGTTAATATCAATTAATAATTTAATATAATTAAATATTATATATATTATATTACTTTACTTTTAAATCTTTTATAGAAAGTATATTATTAAAAGACTTTACTTTTATTATAGAAAGGTAAATTATAGCTTTAATAACTATAATAAATAAAAGTAGTTTAATATATATTTAAAGAGTTTATATTAAAAATAAATTTAAAATTATTAAATCTAATTATATTAATTATATTTTGATTTAGTAATACTTTAAACTGAATAATAAAATAATTTAATATAAGATAATAAGTAAACCTTAATAATATACTAGTATTATTTATAATATTTAATTAATTTATAAATTTAAACTTTAAATAATATACTTTTTTTCAATATTAATAAAGATAATAATAATAACATTACTGTATTAACTTTTAATTTATATTAATTTAATTAACTATACCTTTTAAAAACTTAAATTTAATTTGTAAATTAAAAAAGGAATTAACCTTTATTAAAGGGTATAAATAAAGGTTAACTATAAATAATATTACTATTCTAAAATAAATTTATTACTGCCTTTTTAATTAAAAGCCCTTTAAATTGAAATTAATAAATAATAGATCCCTTTTAATATAACTTTCATTATTTTTTATACATATTATTTATATTAATATAGAAACTTTAATAAACAATAGCTATATACCTTAAGCTTTTATTTATGATACTTTTATTAAATAATTCAATATTATTACTTAATAACTATTATTTATCAAAAACCTTTCTTTATTAATAAAAGTAAAGTTAATAAAGTTTTAAAATTCTTTATTATATAAACTAGAATTAACTTTTATATAAGTCTTTTTTTATAGATATCTTAAATAATATATCTATTATTTTTAATTTTTATAATTAAAAAAGAATAACTTTAATATTAATTAAAAAAATAACTATTTCTTTTAATTTTTATTATTATTATAATTATTACTTTTTAAAAAATATAGCTAGCTTTATATGAATTTTAATAATAACTAAAATAAAAAATAACTTTATTAAAGGTAATTAAATAAAAGATTATATAATATTAATAATTATTAATTAAAAATAATTTAAAAAAAGAAAATTATAATTTAATTTAAAAAAGAATTTATAACTCATATATTTTATAAACTTTAATATTAAATGCAAATTATTATATAATCTTAAAATACAGTAAAGTTAATAATAAAGAAATATAAATATAAATAATTTCAAATTAAATATATATGAAATTATTGTTTACTTTTATAATTTATAATTAATAATAAAAAGAAAACCTTTGTTAAAATTATTAATAGTACTTTTTAATATATTACTTTTATAAAATTAAATTAAAGTTTAAAATTAAAAAGTATATTTAAATATAATAAACATATACATAATAGTAGCTATAAACTTCATTACTTTATACTATTAATTATATATTTATATAATAAAAGCAACTTAAAAAGAATTAATTAAATTATGAAAGTTAAAGGATTAATATTCATTAATTTATTGAAGCTGTTAAATAGACTTTTTTAATAAGTACTTATAACATAAAAATAGTATATTAATATATAAACAATATTATTAAAGGGAATATATAATTCTATTAATAAATATTACTTTGTAATATAATTAAAAAGATTTATAGTTATTAATATAAAAAGATTTATAATAGAGACATTTAAATTTAATACATTAAGTATTTTAAAAAAAACCATTATTTTAATTATATAATTTATATAATACCTTTTTATTAAGAATAATAAATAAAATATTTTTATAATAAATTTAAAGCTATAGAATTAAAATACTATTAAAGAAAAACCTTTTATATTAAATAAAGAAATTTATTTTATTTAATAAACTATAAATAATAACAACATAATTAAGTAAAGATTTAATAAAAGGATTTATTTATAAATTATAAATATAATATATTATTTCTTTTTGAATTACAATATTAAAAAACAGTATTTATATTTACTAAAACTATTAAAAGTTAAATAATATTATTATTAAGAATTAATATTTGTTACTATTAATTTAAAAAACCTTTAATACTTTAAACTATATAAAGGTATATATAAAATTTAATATTATTAGTATATTTAATAACTGTTATATTATTAAAAACAATATATAAAAAATAATATTTATTATAAAGTGTAGCTTTTTTAAAATATTAATTATACTTTTTAACTTTTATAATATATTTATTATATGTTAATATTATATTATTTATACTTTTTATTACCTTTTTAAATATATTTATATAATATACTTTAATTTAACTTTTACTTGAACGGGCTTAAAAATAAAATTTAAAAAAATTAAAACTATATTAAGTTAATACTTATTTAAAAAAAATAAAAGATTTATTAAAGCCTTTCAATTATATAAACCTTTATTATTGTTTTATTTAAAAATACTTTAAAATAACTATATTATTAAATAAACTTTTAAAGAAAAATTAATTATATATTTAAAAAGAAAAATAATAAAAAGCTTTCAATTTAATTTAATATATTTTTAAATTAATTTTAATTTTAGTTTTTTTTAACTATAATAAATAAATAGTTTTTGAAATAAATACTTTTAGTAAGGTATTAAATAATATTTTATTATAATATAATAAAAAAGGTATTTGATATTTTATTATATCTTTTTATAAAGTATAATATTTAGAAGTATAATTATAAAATTTATAATAAAAAGTTTTTAATTACTATTAAAATAATAAGATAATAATATTTAAAATTATACAGTTTATTAAAATTTAATATTATTATAAACTGTAAAGCTTTTAAATACTATCCTTTAATTAAAGCTTTAAATTAATAAAAAATGTTATAATTTATATGCTGTTTAACTTAATTTCTATATTATTTATGAATTTAATTTTAAAATTATAAAGCTTAATATTTTAAATAGAGAAATAAAAAATAAATTTATAAGATTAAGCCTTTTTAATAATAAAATTAAAAAATAAATAATATATTATTTTGTATAAAAGCCTTTTAATTTTAAAGCTTAAATAATATTTTAAAAAGAAGGTTTTATTAAATATAAAAATATTTATAAAAGTTACGTTTATAATAATAATAATATTTATAAAAGATTAATTAATTAATAATTGAATTATAGTAATATTTAAATGAAATATGATAATAAAAGAAATAATAATTATATTTTAAAACTTTAATATTTATTAATAATTAAAATAACTTTATAAAAGATTTTAAATTGTAATAAATAACTATTAAAGAATACATAATAAAATTTATTATTAAAAGGAGCTTTTTATTCCTTTTAATAATAAGTTTTATATATAAATCCTATTTAAAAAGTACTTTAAGAATTTAATTAAATATTTAAATAAATTTAAAACCTTAAACTTTATTATTTAAAGATATTAAGAATTATACACTTGAGAAAATATTAAAGTATTTATATAAACTTATAAACTATATATTAAAATAAAAGCTCTATAACTTTTATTATAAAGCTTTTTTTTAATTATTATTAATTTTATTTTATATATAATTAAATCTTTTTATTAATTACATTTTACTATTTTTAAATTTATTATTATAATATTAAATATAAATATTTATTAAGAATAATTAATTATTCTATAAAGATATATTATTTTAGATCTATTACTTTATTATTAATCAAAAAATAATTAATATATTTTCTTAATACACTTTATTACTTTGATAATATATATAATAATACTATATTTAATTGCAGTATATAGTTTATATTAAAGTTTTAAAAATAACTTTTAAAGTAATTAAAAGATATATTAAAATACTTATTCGCTTTTTACTTTAAAAGTAATAATTAAATTAAACAAATTAATATAAATATAAAATAATATTTGTTAACTTTTATTAACTTTTATTAAAATAATTTGATTTATTAGCTTTTATAAATTAAATTTACTATCAATAATATAGTATTTAAAACTATTAATATATCATTACTTTTCATTAATTATAATTTTAACCTTCATTTAAAAATAAGGCTTTTATAGCTTTATTTATTAAATTCTTTTATAGTAAAGAACAGAAAAAGCTTTTATATTAATATTATTATTAATTAATTTCAATATATTATTATATAATTAAAAGTATTTATTAAAGCTTTTAAAAACATAGAAAGAAAATATAAATATATACAACAAAGTATTATTTATTTATACTATTAATAAAAAAAGTTTATTAATACATAAAATATAGAAATTCATCAATTAATAGAAGAATTAATTAATTAATGAAAAGATTGGTTAATAAATAAATAAAACTTTATATAATAATAAAAATATATTTATAAGCTTATATTATTAATGAATTAAAAGGTATAAAGATTTTTTTATTTTTATACAACTTCCTTTTATAAGTTAAAATAGCTATTTTACTATATTTTAAATAAAAGATAATTAATAAAATTAAATCAAAAAATACTTAAAGTAATGTACTAAAAAACGAAAATAATATAAATAAAGTATAAAAAAAATAAAAGTTCAAAGTGCTTTTAAATTATTATAAAAATAATAGATTTTATGACTTTATTAACTAAAAATACTATATTATTATATAATAATCAATTAAAGATGTATAAAGCTAAAAGAAAGTAATATAAAACTTTTATATAAAAGATTTATAAAAGTTAAATTTACTATAATAAATATTAAAAGAGATTATAAAACAAGAAAAAGAAAAAATAATTAAAAAGAAATTAAAGCCTATAAAATATTAATTAAAAATTATATTATATTAAAGCCTATAATTAAACTATATATTATTAATATTAAAAAGCTATATAATTTACTTTATTTACCTTTATCTTAAAAGTATTAGGATAAATTACCTAGAATTTCAATTTATACAAATAATATAGCTATTTGCAGCTAAATAGTAAAATAAAGGGGGGGGGTACTGTTATAGTATTAACTATAATACAATATTACTGCCTTGTGAGATAAACTCCAGTTATATAACCAGGCCCTAACGCGTTCTTAGCTATAGCTTTCTATAAAGCCTAAGGGCTTTCATGCTCTCTACAGTATAACAACGATACTTGCCCTAACCTGCCTTCCTATACTATTAATTAATTTTCAATTATATAAACTTTATCCTAGTCAATTAGCTGCTAAATAGGCAGTTTTACTTTTAAAGGGAAAATCAGTTTTTAGCCAAATAATAAATAAAATGCAGAGTATTCTATTAAACCTTTTATACTATATTTATTAGCTATAATTGCCTTATTTAGGTTCTGGAATTACTTTTTATTGCATTTAGCTATTTTTACTAGTATTAATATTAAGCTTTAATAATTAGCCTTTATAGGGGCATTAACTTTAAGGTTATATATTAATATCCGGATAATTTTAATACTTAGATTAATTAATACCTATAAAAGCATTTTTTTTATTTTAAGTCTTTTATTTATAATAGCCTAAATTATTATACTAAATTAATAAATTTACTTAAAGATAAACTTTATTATTATTATAGATAATAAAGTTAATATAAGTTTTACTTTTATTTATTTATAAAGTTATATTTTCCTTTAAATAAATAGATATATTTATAGTTATTTAAGATATATTAAATATTAAAATAAACCTTTTCTATAGGTCTAGTTAATTTTATTGCTATAGCTGGTTCTTTAAGGCAGTATATGTTAAAGCTTTAGTATTAAGGGTATAATATAATAGCTTTATATATATTATTCTATATTTATAGCTATTAATATTTTTCCTTTAAGAATTAGAAAGTTATTTCTTATCTTTTATAACCTATTTCCGCGTAGTACTATTAAATAGCTGTTTTCTTTATAGTTAAGGTATTAAAGATAAATATAGGTTGGTGGCAGTGTTTTATTGGCTTAGCCTATAACCTTTTATCTTTTATATAAATTTTTTTACTTTATTATTTAATTGTTAAAAGTTTATAGCTAAGAGACTAAATAGTCTTTATATTATCTGGAGGTATTACGCAATTTACTAGGATTTTTCGCTATACTTTTCTCTTAGCAGAATAAATAAAATTATACCTAAATATATATTTATAAAGTCTTTTAAATCCCTTTTTTTCTAGGCTTTAACTTTATTTACAGCAGTTACTAGTTTATAGGATAAAGCGTTTACTATAGCGTTCTCTTTTTTTAAGATATATTTAGCTGTAAAGTTAAAAAAGAGGATATAGCTAATTTACTAGGTTATATACCTGCCAGGGATATTATTAATCTTATTATTTATATAATTAATAAATACTTTAATATTTATCTTTAATATAAATAAAAGTCTATAAATATAAATATATAGCCTTTTAAAGGCTTAAAGTAATACTTTACACTCTTTTTTTATAGTATTATATTTTATTTTTAATAAAAGTTAATACCTGTTTTTATATTCAATTAAGTATTTTTTCCTTTTATAACTTATATTAAAACTGCCCTTTAGCTTATTATACTAGTATTAACTATTAAGATTACCTCTTTATATCTTTTATTTATATTTAATATTACTAATATTAAAGTAAAAGTAATAAATTCTTTAAGTTTATTTATAGCTTATTACTGCTTTTTAATTTATTTTTAAAAGGTATTTTTCTTTAATAAACTAGTTAAAGGCTTTATAATCTAAGTAAAGTATTTAATTTAGTATTTATAGTAATTAATTAAATTAAAGAAGGATTAACCTTTATTAATAATTTTATAATTCTTTTATTTTTTAATTTTATAATTCTTTTATTTTTTAATTTTAATAATTTTCCTAATTATTAATTACTGTCTTTTTATATTATATAAACATCCTATTAACTTAGCTAATATTTAATAAAAGATTAACTTTACTGCCGAGATAGTATATCTTAATAATTTAATATTAATAGAAGTTTTATTTAAATGTTAAAAGTACTTTAAAATATAATATTAAACCTTAGGCATTACTTTTTTATTATTATGTATAGATTTTAATTTTTATACTATAATATTATTTAAAGATAGATAATATACTATAAGTATAAAATCAAATAATATTTATAAAATAATATATTAGAATTATACTAGTATATTTATAGTATTTATTAAAAGGGTGCAGTATTTTAAAAGGCTAATAAAGCTTATAAATATAGTTATATTTTAACTTTTTTTATTTAAAGGGATTTAATTATATTTAAAAAAAAGTCTAGTAATAATAGTATTATATAGCCTATAAAATCTTTATTAAACTAATTAGTGTTTAAAGGAATAAAGGTATTTTTAATAGTTATTTTATTTATTTATATAATAGAATTAATAAAGCGAAGGCCGCTGTCTTTCTTTTATATTAAAAAGAATAGGTTCCTGTATAGCTTATAGCTTTTTTTCAAACGGCCTTTTTTAATATAGACTTATAGTAAATTAAATACCTTTTTCTTTATCCTTTTAAAAATTAAAATACTGCTACTCTGCTAGGCGTTATATTCTACTATATAAATAGTGTATAGTAGGGCGATTTTAGGATTTAGCTTTTTATATTCTATAAAATCCTAGGAAAATGCTATTTCCCTGTTTTTTAAGATTTATATTAAAATTGCTGTTTTTTTATATTATTAGTTTCCCTTTTACTATTTTTAAGATTACAGCTAGTTAATCTAGTATAAACCTTAACCTAACTTTAATAAATAAAAACTTTAAAGTAATATAGTTAATAAAGGGAGTATTAAAGTTTAAGTTATCCTTTACTTTATTTTATTTCTTTTATTTTTAATAAAGACTTTTAATACGGATAAAACTATTAAATAGTATATTATTTATTAAGTGGATTTTTATACCTTTCTTTTATATATAATATTAGTTTTAATCTTTTTGCGTTTTTATACTCTCTTTTAAGATTTTCTTTAATCCTCTATTTCCTTAAACTTTTATATTATCTTTTTTATTGCTTTTATTTAATTTTCTAAATTATTAGCTAATATTAATTAAATTCAATCCTCTTTAACTCGCTTTAATAATCAATATAAAACCTTTTTTCTTAAAGTAGACTAAAGTATTTTTAAGCTTTTTTTTATTTTATTAACTTTATATTTAATTATAAAATTAATATTTATTTTAACTTTCAATTATATAATACTTTTATTTTATATTTTTAATAAATAGCTTTTATAGTTAAAGTAATAATTTAAATATTTCCTATTTTATATTTTATATATAAATCCCTATTTTTTAATATATAATTAAATATTAACTATATAGTTTAAATAAATAGCATTTTAAAAATAAAAGCCATTAAGACTTTATTTAATGCAATATAAAATCTTACTGCTATTTATATATTGCCTATATATACTTAAATAATAATTTCCTTAATTATATTTACTTACCTATTATTAAATATAGTATTAACTGTTTAGTATAGGTATACCTTTAAACTGTATTTTACTGCTAGCTAATTAAAAGTAATATTTCTTTTTAACCTTAAATTTATAAATGCTTTAATAAATATACTATTAGGCTATTTTAACTATACCTGTATTTAAAGTAGGGTTTATAAGTATTTAAAGATCCTTTTTTATTTAAACTGTATTAATTTAAGCTATTAATCTTTATTTTTAATTTACTTTATAGTTAATAGTAATATTTAATTACTTTAATTTATAAAAGTATATTCTTAATAGCAGTAAAGTATTAAAGTTTTTAAAATTAATTAATTCTTTATTTAAAAATCCTTTTATTTATAGGGATTATTAAAGCGCAGCTTTAGAATATTAGTTTTATAGTAACTAGATAGTCTATATAATTAGTTTTATATATATAGCTATTGCGTTTAATTTCTTTAATAATGTTTTTAAAAGGTATTTATAGGTAAAGAGAGATATTATTTAATGTAAAGCAGGTTTAAAAATAGTTAAGTTAGTTTTCCTATAAAATTATATTTTAGTAATTTTTTATAATTTTATAACTAAATCTACTTTTAAAGTGTTTACTGTGACGATCCGGGTTGATTCTCAAGGGATAAACCGAGGTTCGTGGGTTTATGTTGACAGAGAGGTCAGGGATGAA